>JAJOOR010028116.1:0-17678 GCA_036250505.1 Solanum acaule | reverse complement strand
TAGGTCATAATCTTTTCAGATTTTATACATGTATATATATATATATATATATATATATATATATATATATATATATATACACTAGGAGAAGTTCTCTTTTACAACTCATGGAAACCTTGTTTTAAGATGGATTTATGTATGTAATAACTTATGCTCAAGTTCTATAGAAACGTTAGTATTGGAACTTAGCATTTTGGTGCTGCTTTTGATGTTTCTAGATAAAGAAAAATGCTCATTAGAATTGAAACTGGTACTTCTAATCTTAAGCTAGAAATTTTACAAATCATATGAAGTAAATTTTATTTGGAAAATGCTTTTTTCAAAAGAGTACTTTTAGTGAGAAATAATTCGTGTTTGACCAATAAATTTGAAAAATACTTTTGATTAGCAAATAGTGTTTATTTATGCTATCTAAAAGTGCTCTTAAGTATATGTTTTAGAAAAGTGCTTTTAGGGAATATTATTTTGTTTTAGCTTATTTGTATTTAACCAATATATATATATATATATAGGAGAGAAGCTTAAACTCATGCAATGTGTGCATATAAAATTTTGAGGAATGTTGTGTAGTGTATGTGCAAGCATAACTTTAAATTTTAGCAGATACACATATAATGAGTATAATGTTTTGATTAAACAAACAATAAAAATAAAACGTTTTCCTTAACCATATTTTTTTAGAGAACACAATAGTTGAAAGTTTCTTCACCATATAAAGATATTGAATAAACTATTAGATTGGAACGAAATTGACTTCACATGAATAGTTAATCCTTAAATGAAATCATCAATATTTAAGTTCATGAGGGCTAAAACGTTAAATAAACACGACTTTGGATATATAAAAGACTCGAGCTAAGCTCAATTACATTTTAAAATATCATCTAAAGTGAGCAGAGACAACATTTTATCACAATGACAAAGAAAACAGAGGAAATGGAAGAGGATATATCTATTGTGGGTAGGGCTGGGCATTAGATAATTTGATTCATTTTCAAATTTTTTATTTCGATTTTTGTCGATTTTCAGTTATTGAGATTGTTGTACTGAACACGAAATCGAATCAATTTGATTCGGTTTGGTTTTTTGTAGATCGGTTCAATTTTTTGTCATTCGATTTAGTTTATTATATTTGATTTTAATAAGAGAAGAAAAATAGAAAATAATCAAATAAAGTACATCGAATACCTGGAACTAGAACTTGAAATCGCAGCAAAACTTATTTGACGTTCATTGCTTGCTAGTCGCTAATCGCCCGTCACTGGTTGTTGGTCGCTGATCTCGTTGCTTGCTGGTTGCTAGTCGCTGGGCGCTTGAGTGGAAGAGTGAGAATCGAATACTTAATTTGGAAGAGAAGCAGCGGAACTGGAACTTGAAAATTCAGAAAGATAAAATAGAAAACCTAATGTTAGGGGCAAAAAGGTAAATAATATTAATAATTACATAATATAATATGAATAATTAGATAATATCTAATATAGAATGTACACCAGTGTACATTTTGGTTAAATCGAAATACCAAAAATACAAATATGTGTTATAAAAAATTGAACAAAAATACCAAAAAATATAGAAATATGTTATCAAAAACCAAATCAAAAATCGAAACCAAAAACCAAAAAAAAAAAATCATTTCAGTTTGGTATTTTAGTTTTTTGGTATTTATGTCCAACTCTAATTGCAGGATAGTGAACGAGGGTGCTTCAATCAAAGGTCTATGTTCGAACAACGATTATGAGCTCTAGCAAGCTTGAAATTCAATACATAAGAAAATTAAAAGACAATATTTAGAGTAAAAAATTATGGTTAACAATACTATGGTGCAATAGAAAAGATTCCCCAAAAATGAGTGCAAAAACTGATATTTATAGAAATTTTAGGCGAAATTTTAGGGGCACTTGAATGAAAAATATCGTTTGAATTTTGAATAAACCCTCTGCATTAACGAATCAAATATGAAAAAAAATTATCACTTTGTTTGACTGAATTTGTCACACAGAGAGAGAGAGAAAGAGAGAGTAAGAGTGTAACACCCCGTATCCGAAAACAGCTCAAACCAACAGATTACAAGAAGTTGCAGGAGCAACCCACAGATCGTAGGGTGACCCACGACCCATCCTGGTGGTCCGTGGATGGCCACCTGCACCCCTTCCCAGAATCAGCTCAGGAAAAACGGCTAAGTGTCGACCCACGGCTGAACTCACGGACACTAGGTCAGACCACGGCCCGTGGATTGAAACTCCAGAACTAAGTCTCTGAATCCAATCCACGGTTGACAGGACGGACCTTGGGTAAGTCCACGGACCATCAGTTATCCTGTGGTCGGCTTCGACAGACTTTTAAGTTAGGGGTCGTTTGGTTTTTTACTCATGCGTTGGACCCCTAAACTACATGGTTTTGGTCATTTTTAGCCTAGAAACTAAATTAGAACTTACCCTAATCAATCATTCACCAAAATCATTGAAACTTAGGGAAAAAAAGGGAGAAAGAGACGCCAGTTTTCCTCCAAGAACACGCAATGAGTTCTCGTCAGTTCCAGCCCCAAAATTGAAAGATTTCTCCATGAATTTTGTCACCAGGTATGTGGGATTTCACTAGTGAGTTCCTTTCACCAATTAGGTCCCTATATTTCAATTAGAATCTTGATTCCCTTAAAATTATCTAGACCTAGGGTTTCTTGAATGTTAGAAACTGTTGGGTTTTAACTGTTAGAATGATCCAAACCAGATTATCATATTATTGCTTAGTTTTTTGTATGATATTCAGAACCCTAGCTATGTAGTTCTTTTAGTTCACAAATTACACATGTTAGGTCTGTTATTTTACAGATACATGCTTCAGTTTACGAATGTCACATTATCAGTTATAATTGTTGCATTCTTAGAGTTTGCATGTTAGTATTGAGTTATCCAGTACTTCAGCATTTCAGTCATAATATTGCTTATATACATTCTAATTGGGAGTAGGCTTAGACTGAGTGGACTAGGGTTCAGCGTACCAGAATAGTCCCAGAACTATGTGCCCCCGTAGATTTATAAGTCCCCTCTGTGGGCATTACATTTTAGTATCACGCCAGTCATGCCTCTATACCTCTGGCAGGGTATATTTGGTCCTCTCGATGGGCATATACATCGGACTCCTTATTTAGCTCATGTGGTTTTATGTCGGTTATTATTAGTCCCACAGTCAAATTCTATTGCATTGACCATGTTATCAGCTACAATCATATTTCAATCATAGCATGTTATAAACTTGGTCATTGCATTCAGTTATTTGATGTTCAATATTCTCAGTATAGTATCATGCTTATCTCTTATCATTGATTAGATATATGCTTGTTTAGTTATGTTTATTATTCAGCTTTACTCTATCCTGCATGCGTAGTACCTTTCAAGTACTGATACAATCTCTGCACTTCATCTTCTCGGGATGTAGGTTAAGGTATTCAGCTTCCAGATCATGCATAGATCGGTTCCCGATCTTCAGTTCAGCAGTATCAGTGGTGAGTCCTCATTCTCTAAGGACGACATACATGTTTCTTTTGCTTTTAGTCTTTAGTTTTAGTTTTTGCTAGATTTAGCTGGGGCATGTCCCAGCATTTCTAGTCAGTTAGAGGTTTATTTCTGACATAACTAGTTTCAGCTTTAGCATTTGAGTTTGACCTTTCAGTTGTTGTTAAACTCTCAGTTTTTATATATTCAAATAGTTATTGGTATTCTCCATCATTTCATTTTAGTTTATCTTATGATTTAGCTTCCACACAGTATTTCCTTACTTCAGTTTATTTAGTATGCTTATGATATGCCAACAGGGTTAGTTTGGGGTCACTCGTGATCCTAGGTCTCATGTCCGCGTCCTATGGGATAGTTTCGGGGCATAAAAAACTTGGTATCAGAGCATTTGGTTTAAATGTCCTAGGATGTCTAAAAAGCCGCACTAAGTAAAGTCCTTTTCATGTGTATGAAGTGCACCACATCTAATGAGAGGGAGGCTACAAAGTATTTTAGGAAAAACTTCACTTTCTTGATATTGTTATCGTGCATAAGGTATGATTTAATTCCTCATTTCTAACTCAACGTTATGCGCTTTTAGATCATACCTCCTCGTAGAGCTTATGGAAGGAATGTGAATGCCCGCAATGCTAACGCAACTCCTCCAGTCCCAAATTAGGAAGTTTTGAATGCAGAGTTCTGGAACGCCATTCAGCTTTTGGCTCAGAGTGTGACCAACCAGAACAACCAGCAGGTTCCAATTCCTGCAAATGCTAGTGGTGGATTAGTGGAAGCCAAGGTTCGTGACTTTATTAGGATGAATCCTCCTGAATTTTTGAGGTCGTAGATTGTTGAGGGTCCCCAAAACATTATAAATTTGGTCAAGATGATCTTTGGAGTGATGTAGGTAACTGGGAATGATAGGGTTGAGTTGACATCTTACCAGCTTAAGGATGTGGCTCACATCTGATTTACTCAATGGAAAGAAAACAGGGGTACGGATGCAGCTCCTATCACTTGGGAGTGCTTTAGTGAGACTTTTCTAGGACAAGTTTTCCCAAGAGAGTTGAGAGAGGCAAAAGCTCAGGAATTCATGAATCTGAGGCAAGGTAACATGACAGTCCAAGAGTACAGACTCAAGTTCACCCAACTGTCTAGGTATGCTCCTCACATGGTTGCCGATTCCAGGGATCAAATGAAAAAGTTTCTATATGGGGTATCCGACTTAGTGAAAATAGAGTGTAAAAATGCTATGTTGCTGGAAAATATGAACATCTCTAGGCTCATGACTCATGCTCAGCAGGTTGAGGGAGATAAGCTTAGGGAACATGCTAAGGATAATAAGAAGGCTAGAACAAGAAACTATGAGTATGCTCAACAGAAATTGGGTGGTGGAAATCGTTCGCAATTTCAGCCAAAGTCTTCAGCTCCAGCACTTTCATCAGCTAGTGTTCCATCTTCCAGGTTTCGACAGGATCAGAAAGGTAGGGTATCAGGTTCTAAGTCTCACTGGAGTATTTCATGCACCAAAACCTACCCAACTTGTCCAAAGTGTGGTAAGAACCATCCGGGTGAGTGTTTTGCAGAAAAGGAAGGATGCTTTGGATATGGCAGTCTGGTCACAGGTTGAGAGATTGTCCTTCTGATAAGCAAGGTCAAGGAGGCAATAATTATAGGACTCAGTCCACAACTTCAGCAGCACCAACAGGTCCACCGACTCAGTAGGGTAACTCATTTGGTACAGGTGGCGGACAGTGCCAAAACAGGTTGTATGCTCTTCAGGATCTCCAAGATCAGAAAGATTATCCTGATGTAGTCACTGATACGTTACGAGTCTTTAACTTAGATGTTTATGCTTTGTTAGATCCAGGGGCTACTCTTTCCTTTGTAACTCCCTATATAGCAGTAAACTTTGGTGTCAGTCCAGAAACTCTCTCAGAACCCTTCTCAGTCTCTACTCCAGTCGGTGACCCAGTTATAGCTAGACGGGTATACAGAAATTGCCCTATCACAGTTTTCCAGAAAGTCACCTCAGCAGATCTTGTAGAGTTAGAAATGGTAGACTTCGATGTCATTCTAGGCATTGATTGGTTACATTCATGTTATGCCTTAGTCGATTGTAGAACTAGGATCGTTTGTTTTCAGTTTCTAGATGAACCAATCTTAGAATGGAAGGGTAGTAGCTTAGCGCCTATAGGTTGATTCATTTCTTACCTTACGACCAGAAAGATGATCTCTAAGGGTCATCTCTATCATCTAGTTCGGGTTAAAGATTCAAACTCCAAAACCCAAACTCTTGAGTCAGTTCCAGTAGTGAATGAGTTCCTAGAAGTGTTTCTAGAATATCTTCACGGAGTTTCTCCTAAAAGGGAAATCGACTTTGGAATAATCTCCTTCCAGATACCTAGTCTATTTCTATTCCTCCTTACATAATGGCTCCAGCTGAGCTAAATGAATTGAAAGAACGGTTGAAAGACCTTATAGATAAGGGTTTCATTAGACCCAGTATTTCCCCATGGAGTGCACCAGTGTTGTTCGTGAAAAATAAAGATGGTTCTCTCAGGATGTGTATTGAATATCGACAGTTGAACAAAGTCGCAATCAAGAATGAGTACCATATCCCTAGGATTGATGACCTATTCGACCAACTTTAGGGTGCTAGTCATTTCTCGAAGATAGACCTCAGATCCGGTTATCATTAGCTCAGAGTCAGAGATAGTGACATCCCAAAAATAGCCTTCAGAACTCGGTATGGTCATTATGAATTTGTAGTTACGTCATTTGGGCTAACTAATGCTTCTGTAGCTTTCGTGGATTTGATGAACAGAGTGTTCAAGCAATATTTGGACTTGTTCGTTTCGTCTTTATTGATGATATCCTCATTTACTCTAGGAATGAGGAAGAACATGCGATTCATTTAAGGGTTGTCCTGCAAACTCTCAAAGATCGCCAGTTATTCGCTAAGTTCAGTAAGGGTGACCCACGGTCCGTCTTGGTGGTCTATGGATGGCCATTTGCACCCCTTCCCAGAATCAGCTCAGGAAAAATGGCTAAGTGTCGACCTACGGTGAGACTCACGGACTGTAGGTCAGACCACGGCCCTTTGATCGAAGCCCTAGAACCAAGTCTCTGAAGCCAATCTATGGTTGACAGGATGGACCGTGGGTCAATCCATGGACCATCAGTCAGCTCGTGGTCGACTTTGACAGACTTTTAAGTCAGGGGTCTTTTGGTCTTTTCCTCATCATTAGACCCCTAAACTACGTCGTTTAACCCCTAAACTACGTGGTTTGGGTCAGTTTTAGCCTAGAAACTAAATTAGAACTTACCCTAATCAATCATACACCAAAATCATTGAAACTTAGGGAAAAAGATGGAGAAGGAGACGCTAGTTTTCCTCCAAGAACACGCAGCAAGATCTCGTCAGTTCCAGCCCCGAAATCAAAAGATTTCTCCGTGAATTTCGTCACTAGGTATGTGGGATTTCACTAGTGGGTTCTTTTCATCCATTAGGTCCCTAGATTTCAGTCAGAATATTTATTCTCTTAATATTATCTAAGCCTAGGGTTTCTTGAATGTTAGAAATTATTGGGTTTTAGCTGTTAGAATGATCCAAATTAGATTATCATATTGTTGCTTAGATTCTTGTATGATATTCAGAAACCTAGCTATGTAGTTCTTTTAGTTCATGAATTACACATGCTAGGTCAGTTATTTCAGATATACATGCTTTAGTTTATGAATGTCACATTATCAGTTATAATTGTTGCATTCTCGGAGTTTGCATGTCAGTAATTGAGCTATCCAGTACTTCAACATTTCAGTCATAATATTGATTATATACATTCTAATTAGGAGTAGGCTTATACCGAGTGGACTAGGGTTCAACGTACCCGAATAGTCCCAGAACTACGTGCCCGTGTAGGTTTATAAGTCCTCTCTATGGGCATTACATTTTAGTGATCACGCCAGTCATGCCTCTATACCTCTAGCAGGGTATATTAGATCCTCTCGATGAGGCGTATACATCAGACTCCTTATTTAGCTCATGTGGTTTTATGTCGGTTATTAATAGCTCCCACAGTCAGATTCTATTGTATTGACCATGTTATCAGCTATAGTCAGATTTCAGTCTCAGTATGTTATAAACTTGGTCATTGCATTCAGTTTTTTCATGCTCAGTATTCTCAGTATAGTATCATGCTTATCTCTTATCATTGCTCAGATATATGCTTGTTCAGTTTTGTTTATTATTCAGCTTTACTCTATCCTGCATGCTCAATAACTTTCAAGTACTGACGCATACTCTGCGCTACATCTTCTCGTGATGTAGGTTCAGGTCCTCAACTTCCAAATCACGCATAGATCGGTCCTCGATCTTCAACTCAGCAGTATCAGTGGTGAGTCCTCATTCTCCGAGGACGACAAAGATGTTTCTTTTGCTTTTAGTCTTTAGTTTCAGTTTTTGATAGATTTAGTTGGGGCATGTCCCAACACTTTTAGTCAGTTAGAGGCTTATTTCAGACATAGTTAGTTTCAGATTTAGCATTTGAGTTTGACCTTTCAGTTGTTTTTAAACTCATAGTTTTTTATATATTCAGATAGTTATGGGTATTCCCCATCATTTCATTTCAGTTTATCTTATGATTTAGCTTCCGCACAATATTCCCTTACTTTAGTTTATTTAGTATGCTTATGATATGTCAGCAGGGTTAGCTTGGGGTCACTCGTGATCCTAGGTCCAGTGTCCGCATCCTCAGGGTAGCTTCGGGGCGTGACAAAGAGAGAGAGAGAAATGAGGAGAGTTGATGAAGTTATCGAGGCTTGCACAAAATTGGAGTGGCTGACCTCTGTCCATGGCTAAAGAGAGCTGAAGTTTAGCCACAAATTGAGAGGGAGAACGAGATATTAAGAGAAAGGAAAAGATGACCTAATTTGATTGATTTTCTTTGGGTCTTTTCCCTTCTTCTTCTAAATTATTTTGGGCTTCTAACTTAATAATTAATATAATATGTATCATGTTAAAATATTATAATTTCACTTTATACTTAATATAAACCATAGATTTAATATATTTATTTCTAATTAATTTAATAAGTACGAAACTTAAAATAAGATGACGATAAATAACTATTTGAAAAAAAAGATGTATAAATAACAATAATAACTTTGATAATAAAGAATGTGTTCTTATTTATTAGTAATTTTAGAATACAAAAAGATATTATTTTTGTTGTGTATCTTGTTCTTACCCCACGTTGTAGGATCATGTCTTCATCAGATGAACAACACCCTCTTTATTACTGGAACATTTGATTGAGCAATGGGACAACCAATTGAAACATCAAGTGCTCTTCGGCGTGTCTAACTTGGAAGCTCACTATATGCACTTTCGAGAATATCATGTTATTGATGAGAAAGATAGGTTGGACGTTATTAGTTCAAGGAAAATTAGTTTTCACTTCACATGAGAGACTTCTAGTCAATCTTTAACACATCTACACCCTAAAGATTATGTAGCAAAAGTAGAATTAGTATACCATATATATGGATAAGCATCATCAGTCGACCAAATTAGATCATGCAACATATATAACTTAGAAATCACAAGTTCACGATGAAGGTCCTATTCCACCTCAATCACCTCCATTCATCAAACTTAACATTTTAACACATACGATCTTTAATTTATGAGATAATTATATTTGATGATTAGTCCCATCAACTATATTATTTGACATGCAACATATAGAGATAATCAACAACCTAACAAGTATTTTTACCACATAATAATCCGTATTAAATAATAGGTCACGCAACCATCAAGTACCTCAACGTATTAAATAACTCAAAACATTCAGTAACACCAACACAACAATAGTAAAGTGTACACATACTAAGGGTCTTATTTATGTCCAATAGTCATGACCTGCGGAGGACCAACATATCACACCGTTGTGGTATTTGATCCACAATAATGATAAATATAGTATATATATCGATGAGGTACCTAATCATTGAATAATGATATATATAGTATATGTTCTAATTCGGTACTCGATTTACTGAATGATGACACTAATACCCTAACCCAGATCATCACACATAACACTCAATATATCAACTCTAAGTATACTAGAAACACAAAGAATTCAAATGATTTCATCAAGGGATAACCAGTGCAATCTTAAGCTATTAAATTCATATCATAAAACTCAATCATGTACGAATATCAATAAACAAGCATTCAACTTAAGAGTACACGTGAATCAAAGTCGATTATAACTTTAATTAATTCTTTGAATTCCTCTTTCTTTATTATAAGTTATATCCTAGCACTAACTAAGTAAAAACATTTCCCCCCATGTCTTCACTTCGACCTTTCCTTGTTAATGCCAATTAAGCCTAATTCCTAAGTTATAGGTCCATACAACTACTCTATCGCTAGTCACATTCTCATATTCACCTTGTAATTTATCAAGTAACATAAAATACTCATATGAGGATTCATACAGTAATATATAAACACATGATTAATAACGCTCAAATCACCCTCTAAAATCAATTAAAAGAGTGACCGATCATCGTCTGTAGAAAACCCAATGAAGGGTCGGGGTCGAATCCTACAGGGAATGGTATATCATGGAGGATTCCTTATCAAGAAATTTGGACTTTAAATCAGCTCATTTATACTAGTTAGAAAATTTGGGTGGATGGTACCACCAACTTAATATAAAGGTTTGATTGTCAAATATCACAATTAAACTAAAATCAAAACGAAATCAAGAGTTAACAAGCAATCTAGGGTGCGGAGATTGGAAATCAACGTACCATAAGGGTGATTGTGCTGCTCTGTAGTAATTTACATACATGAATAGGCTAAGTCATCTTTAATGACTCTAATCTTCTTTCGATCTCAAAGCATCCTTGCATCGAATCTCCTTTCGGTCT
Source organism: Solanum acaule (assembly GCA_036250505.1). Lineage (NCBI taxonomy): Eukaryota > Viridiplantae > Streptophyta > Magnoliopsida > Solanales > Solanaceae > Solanum > Solanum acaule. The sequence goes on along the minus strand of JAJOOR010028116.1, from coordinate 7,236 downwards.
CATCTAATTGTCAATCCTAAACAACCCAATACCTTACTCAATCTTCTCTTACAAGAATATGGCAAATAGATCCAACTCATAACCTCTCTTTCAAGAAATCCAAAAATATCAAACCTAAATTGCTAGTATTGAACTAATTACCCATTCTAATGTGTCTCTTTCGAGCATCAACTGGAGATCAAAAGTATGAATTAAGCTTGCAACCTTAACCCATAATTTAGCCACATGGTAATTAGACCAAATTCTTGCATGAATAACAACAAAATAGAGCATAGCACAATACCCACTACATTAAATCAACATCCAACCCAATTAGAGCACCCCTACATCTTGGGATTTTAGCCACCCATCACAAAAATTAGGGAAAATTATACCTTCTATGAAAGAAGTTATGGGTAACTTGAAATCAAGCAAATAAGAGTGAACCCACTTTGGATTTAAGTTCAATTTATCGAAATAAAGTCTCAAATTGTAAAACCCCAAGAACTAAAAAAGTGTTCTTTCAAAAGTGAAGTGTTCTCTCTTTTTAACTCTCTAATCTAACTTCTCGAATATAACTCTTCCAACTTCGTAAAAATTGTATCTTATGGGTTATTTATACTTTCCCAAAATTTAGCCCAAAATTCACTTAATAACCAGCTCGGTGACATTATTTAGGCTCACCGAACTCACTCGAAGAATCAGCCTTCATTCCTCATAGCGCCCTGTGATGCTCTAGGGTTTAGGTGTTTGAACCTCATTAGGCGGCTCGATCCAGTCAACCTTTCAACTTCGACAAATTGCCCAATACCGCTTTAGACCGTATTTCGAGCATTAGTTATTTGCCTTGCATACTGTCACTTTGGGCGATATGCAGCAAGACCGTTGTTCTAACTTGACGCATTGCCTTCTCTACTTGAGTTTGCCGACCTTCTTTGATAGACACAAGTGCTATGCAATAACACTTTAGGCGAGGTTGTGCTCAGTTGGCGGTCATTTCTTCATGTTAGACGATCATCAATTTTCACTTTGCACTTCTTTTTGTATTTTTGGCCATTCTTTCAACTTCAGTCATTGCCTTGTCCAATTGCCCTCGTAGCTGCAAATCATCAATATTTGATTAGAAAAGAAAAAAGTTAGGCATCGAGGACACGAATTATTGAGCTATATGTACCTTAAATGAGTGCAAATCTACCACTAATCAACACCCAAAACTTAAACTTTTGCTTGTTCTCAAGTAAATCAAGAACACAATAAGCTCAATAAGGGTGTCTACAACAATACTCAATGAGAAATAACATACAAGTTCCATGGCAAGACTACTATCTTTATCATGTTATCCTAAATCATGATAAAAAAGTTTCAAATGGTGACTTGCTAGTCTCAACACAAGCTCAAGCTCAGTTTAGCTTCTTGTCTAATGCAAGAACTTGTTTCAAAAAATGCATTCAAGTGCTCTCATATCAAGAACGATTCCATGCTCTCACAAAGCTAATCGGAAAAGGTAATAAGAATCAATGCAACTCTCGCTCTCTCAAAAGAGAAACACTTGCAAGCTTTGTCCCATAGATTTGCCCATATTTTTCAATCATCACACAACCTAGTTCATGTAAGATCTCAAAGGTATTTTAGGCTTGTAATGGGGCTAAGGCCTAAGGAATGGTCAATGTGGATTGGTGACTTATACCTTTTCAAAGCATTGTTGCAATCGTTAATACCTATTCTCAAGTTTCTTCTCTTCATTTTTATATGAGAACTCTAATCTTGACTTTCACTAAATTTATTTGGAATTCCCCTTCATTCCATTCTCTTCTCTATTTCATTTTAATTTTTCCAAGGTGTCTCCATCATCATGATGAGACAACACAATTTTTTTTTAATAAGGAGGGGTTCCTTCTTTTTGTAAAATTTTCAGATTTGAGTCTCATTTCTTCTTCCTTTTGCCCTTCACTTGGCTTTCATTCAACATCTCTTCCGACACCCCCAACTCAGGCTTTTGAACTAAGTTGGCCATTCAAACATTGCAATGCTTCAAAAAGAATTTTTGGTGAGAAAGTAGGGATAATTTGGCTCAAGAGGCTTTTTTTAGTTGTCAACAAATAGGTGTTGAAACTCAATTTTGGCCCTCCACATTTATTTAACTAAAACTTTCATAATAATAATAATAATATATATGTATACATATGACGAAACTTTTTCAAGATTATGATAATAAAATATATATGTTATGAAATTTTGTAGGAATACGAAAATATTTTTAAAATATAGTTTTTATCTTATTCGATAAATTTTATTTCATAAATATTATTTCTTATAAAAATTAAATATATTCTGTAAATATTACTACTTACTTTCTCAATTTTAAATTTGATGTCAAATAAATATTGTTCTTAAGGATTAACTCAATTTTCTAATTAAATATAATTTCTATTATTGCAATAAATATTTTTTCGTACATTTTTTCAAATAATGAAGCTTAATAAATTAATGAGTTACCAATTTATACCAATTTTTATTTTTTAGAATGGCTAATTTTATCAAATAAGCTAATGTTGCAAAATAATTATTTTAAATTTTAGTAACTCTGTGTATTTAATAAAGAAGAGGTTATAATTTAAATAGAATTAATTTGAGCAAAATTTGGCAATCCAAGTCATTCTAATTCGGCCAATCCGCGGATGCCACGTAGGAAGCACATGGATTGTGCTTCTTTAGCTTCAATCTCGGTCCTACGATCTAATCGAACGGTTTTAACTAATTCATATTTTTACTATTATATATATATATATATATATATATATATATATTATTTTTAAAACTCTTTTTTATTAACCGTCCGATCAAACGATCTGACGACTGATTAACATTTCAAGCACACCTCATCTAATTCTAGGTGCAAACGATCGTTAAGTAGTATAAAATCCAACGAAGAGTTCGGGTCGAATCCCATAGGGAGCGGTACATCTTCAAATTCAATTAAGAAGTACGAATGTGATCTAACTAGATATAGGAATAGAAATTATCGGAAAAGCCATAAAACAAATCAAAGGGGTGACATCAAATGTCAGATGGGGGGTTTGGTTTGTAATTATCAACTACAACGCAGTCACAAACAATTTGAAATAACAATAAGGAGAGGAATTCTCGGGATGTGATCAATTATAGGTAAATTTTGATATATGGGTGATTGAAACTACTAGTAAATAACTAAATATCAGTGGGTAGGCTAGACTATAATTGAAATAGCTTTCTCTCGAACAACTATTCCACTTCAAGTGATTTTTCTAGAACATCAACAAGCATAACAATTAAGAACAACCCATAACCTTGATACATTTTCTCGATCGAGCAAGATGGATAGGATTGGGTTAGGATTCACTGTCTCGAGCTGACCCAAATTAACCCAATACCTACAAATCATTAATCAATAATCTTAGTTCTAAAACCCCTCTCTCTCGAGCAAGCTATGAACACTAAAGTAGAACTGCATTTGCAACTACAATTCATAAATTAAACCACAATTAATGATTAAACCCACTTCAATATAGCATTTAAACAAGTAATTAACAATACTCATAAACTAATTCAACCCATAATCACATGATCACAACCCAAGAATTGGGGTTTTACCCAAGCATCATAAAAAGATAAAAACTATTACCAAATCGATTAGCCATCAACTGGGTAAGAGTAATTCAAGCTTTACAATGCTCTAATTCGCAGAAAATTCAAAACCCACTTGCAAAATCTCCAAATTGAGTAAAAAAACCTTCAAGTCAACTAAAAAACTCAAGAGAAAACTGTTCTAGACTAAATTGATTCAGAAATAGATACTAAATTAACTGTTTAAAATCTCATTTATAGTCACAAAAAATAAGCCACAAAGGGCCATTAGGCGAGGTAAGTCGGGCTCGCCGAGTGGTTCGGCGAGCCGCCCAATGCTCTCTTCTATAGCCTTTTTGCACGAGCTCTCAGCATCCTCAAGTCCTGAAACTTTGGGCGATCACTCTTGGCATCGCAGAACTACTCGGTGATTCGTCGACTGTCCCTTTTCTATCGCCGACTTGGTTTCTTCCCTCTGGGTTGGCACACTGGAACTTTAGGCGGTCAAAGTAGCCATTCGACGACACACCAAGTGCTCTTGGCGATCCTCAGGCTCGCCTTTCTGCACTTCTTCAGTTTGTTTTGTTCCTTTTTACCTGTTAGTTTCCTTGGTTTGCTCCTCAATCCATATACCTGAAAATCAAGGCTTTAACATTAGTTAATGGCACAAATTAAGCATTTGAGGACACTAAATCTATATAAACTAAGCCCTAAATAAGTCCAAATCTCTGACTCATCAACACCCCCAACTTAAACTTTTGCTTGTCCTCAAGTAAAACTCAAGGTCAGCAGTTCAAAAAGGATGTCTCAAACAATGCTGCATAAGACTCAACATGAATGCACACAACAAGGTTTAATTTACTCATGCAATAACCAATTGTGCACTCAAAGATTCAACTTGTGACTAACCATTATCAAAGATGCTCAAGTTCACAATACTTGCTTCAAATGCAAGTTCAAGCTCAACAAAGGTACTCAAATGCCCTCACAACAAAGATGATTCCATATTCACACAAGTTTCGAAATCACATACAACTCTCACACTCATAAAGATGAACACTTGCATGACCTCACCCATAGGTTTGCCCTTATTTTCTAGTCAACATTCACTTCAGCTCATTGAAGATCACAAAGGTCTTTTCACGGCTTGTAGCGGGGCTGAGTGTCAAGGTATGGTCATTTAGGCTCAATGGTTTCTACCTTCATGAAGTGTGGCCTGAACATCACTTTCTTCCTTTTCTTAAAATTTCAAACATGCTCATAATCCACCCCATTATTCAACTTCATATGAATTACCAGATACCCCATTTCTTTAGCAATTTTCATCACTTTATTTCACAACTTTTTCATTCTTTTTATTTGCTTCTTTTCTCTCTCTTTTATATGGAGGGGTTCCATCCTTTTCAAAACCATTACTCAAATGGAGATTTCTCACACTTCTTGATTTTCCTTCTCTTTTCACCACACCCTCAACTTAGGCTTTTGGCTTAAGTTGGCTATTCACACAAACCACACTTCGTGAAAGTTATGGGTAGATGTATAAAGAGGTATCACAATTGTTCAAGTTTATTCCAAGAAAAGGATAAAGCTCAATAGGGTTCAAGCAAGGTTCACACATCTGACAAGGTTGACAACAAAAGAGGTATATTGTCAAATTGTTTCACTCTTCAAAATCGTTGCCTAAGATCATTTCAAGTGCTTGCATCACTTAGTCAAACGGACCAATTGCTCAAAGTAATCTCAACACACAAGGCATTGACACCAATATCAAACAAGACTCCACATTTTTTCGCTAGTGTGAAATGTTCATCACAAGAGACTCATTCAATAACCGGCTAGTCACAACGAAATGCTAAAAGTTCACACATTGTCTATGCAACTTCATTGGCCTCATCGTAGCCGCACATTCATTTCGTTCAATTAAGAACACTATTCAAGTCATCGATATTGATCATAATCGACACTCAAATTTGCATAAGAACAACCAAAATCACACACATTTGTATAAGAACAGCCACAATCACACACAAAAGAGGTGGCAAAAAGTCGGTTCAAAACCATTTCCATTCAAAACAGGGGCCACAAGCTAAAACATCCACAATATTAAGATCAAAACACATATATAGATCACAAAACCCAATATTCACAAAAAAAAACATAATCACAAGAGGTAGGTATGGAAATACCTCACCCCACCCACAAAACAAAAGCAGTTGTCCTCAAATGCAACTTACATAACAATAATCAATAAAAGCAACAGAGAGAGAGGTAAAGAATGATTATGTCTATTCAGTCGCTCCATCTGTCGGGGCATCAATGCCCGGTGCAACATCAACACTAGCTCCACTGAAGCCTGCCATAGAAGTATCTCTAAAAGAGGCTTGTCGGGGAGTCTCAATCATGGCACTCTCTAGGTCTGCCAAATCATCATAGACAGCTGCATCTAGCTCCTCAAGCTGCTCCTCATCGGTCTCAGCCTCAGACTTAGCAGCAACAACATCCTCCATAATATCATCTCGAGTGGTAGTCAGAGGTACCTCATCATGGGCTGGAATCTTAACACTCGGATCCTCAGGGATCTCAACAGACCCAAATAGTGAAGTGAAGTTTGTGCACTTCATATGGTCCACATCCTTCCTGAGCTCAGAAACCTCAGCTTTCAAAGTCGTAACCTCCGTAGTCACCCCTTGTCCCCTCTCACAAATCACTACTCTCACAGTAAGAGTATCAATGGAAGCCTGGAGAGGTGTCAGTACAGTTGTGATGGCTCTCTCAATCATCCAGGGCACATTGGCCTTGAGCCTGGAATTTCGCACATCGATAGAATGGGCTAAGTGCCCCATCTTGAGGAGTATGGCCTGGGTAATTTGAGGCCTGGGGGCAATGGAACCAACAGTTGCTCTAGGGGGCTGGGAAGGAGAGGAAGTAGATGTACCTGAAGGCCCGAAGGCAGGAGTAGGCAAAGATTCCTCTATAGGTAATGAGTTGATGTCTACCTCAGGGGATGTATCCACCGAGGCCGCTCTCCTCCTCTAAGCCTCATCTCGTGTATACTCAGCCTCAATGCGCTGGATATTGGTGGAAGATGTGGGAGTGACCTCGATAGCCCTCTTGTCGTCACGAGGAACTCTATCCCGATGACATAACTCCATAATAAACACTGGGAATGGTAGGGACGTCTGGCGTTGTTTGTCCCTCATGACCATCTCCTACTCTATAGTCAGCCCCAAGTTCAGATTCTTCTTGGCAATGATGGATCCGAGACAGGCTGCCTTTGGGTGGCGGAGAATAGACTCGTTCTGTGATGGCATGATAGAGTTGTTGATGAACCCAAACCAATATCGAGCTGTTATGTTCAACTATTTCTTCTCAATAGGGTATCTGGCCTCAATCCACCTCGGGGTGGTGTTAGAAATGAGGGGAGCAAGCCACCCTTTTAGGTCATCTAGGGTCTGTGAAGTCACTATACTTTAATATGAGTGCTCGATGTTTGTGGCCCTGTCAAAGATTGTCACGACCCAAGCCTAGGGCCTAGACGTGACATGGCAAATGAGGAACCCGAAGGAACCCCAAACAAGCCTCTCAAACTTGTCATCACACTTCATCGGTCGCGGAAGTACATTCAACATTAATTAACGGGAAATAGGGACTAAG
>JAJOOR010028115.1:0-16186 GCA_036250505.1 Solanum acaule | reverse complement strand
TGAAATGTTATGTGAGTTATTGAAATTTTATTTTGTAGATTTGTTTTTTTTTTTTTTAGATTGGCTATTTAAAACCTTTTATATTTGATAAAATTTAAGAGAGAAAATTTTAATAATCTTTCAACCTTTTTTCGTTATACCGGCTTTGAAAAAATAACAGAGCCTCACTAGTCATATACGAGATCCGTGAGTTAATTCTAATGAATCATGTTAATACTATTTAAAAACAAAATCAATTTTTAATCTATTTTTCAAATATGATAAGCAATAATCTCTCCATAAATTTTCATAGATGAAAATGATTAAATTTAACCTGTGAAAATAAAATCATATCTTAAAGTTTATAATATAAAAAATTGTAATGGAAAATGAATTCTATTCACAAGAGAAAAATAATACAAAAATGCGAGACATAAAAAAAAACTTGGGAAAAACTAACAAAGATACTCTATAAGTCTAAGAATGTGACTGAATCAAATAAATTAAATCTTTTTAATATTTGTAAAATATTTCTTAGCAATTCAATTTTTAAATATTATTTATTTGTTAGGAGTAATGTGGATTGGAATATCAATGCATCGTTATATTGATTTGACATTGACAAAGAGAAACTGAATTTACAAAGAGATTTTGAATTTCTTAGGATTCAAAAGGACGAGTTTGTCATAAGTATCATGATAATATTCTTTTGATGAGAATTTCAAAAATGACAAAATAGTTGAATTTATTTTTGTGATAATTCCACCAAGATGTTAGATTAAAAGTTATTTTATAACAGAGTCTAAAGATCTCTATCGTTTAAATAATAAAATTGGTAAATACTTTTAAAGCATGGAGACAAAGAAGAGTCTTCAAATATTATAGATGATACTTTTTATGCACAAAACAAAAAAATATTAATGAAAACCTGATGCAATATGTAAAAATTTCAAACAGATGTGTCATGTCAAGAAAGTGTACGATTCAATGACGCTCAAAACAATCATCAAACGCAAACAACAAAAACAAAAATTGAGGTGGATTAACTTTATCATACAACAATATATAATTGAAAGATAGGACTTAGGGTGTTCAATATTTGTTATTTTACTAATCTACTAGAATAATAAGTAGTTTAGTTATAAAAGGAGTCTTTATTTTAATTTTGTTAGATAAGTATAACTTCATTAAGTGTGATATTAAGGGATTTTGAATATATTGTATAAAAATGTACTGTTATATAAAATGTGCTAAATTAATCATTTAATTAATTTAGAAGAGGGGTTGCACTAGCTCTATAGTATTTCATGGGTCCTCCTTATCTTCTTGTTTATTTAATTTTCCCTTTTTTGTGGGGTTACACGTTGGGGCCTTGTGGGGTTGGGAGGAATGCGATGTTGAGAACAGTGGACTATATAGCAAAGGCTGAAAACCCTATACATGCATCATGTGATTTACCTACTGTTCTAGCGTCTACACAATGCAAACAACTAATTATATGATGGTAGCCAAACAAATATCATGAGGTTAATAAGCTATGCACGTAAAGAGGAGTTGCTCGTATGGTAAACACTTGTAACTTCTAACCTGAATTTTATGAGTTCGAATTATCAAAGGAGCAACAAGATGGGAGCTGGTTCCAACCTGAATATTATGAGTTTGAGTCTCCATGGGAGCAAAAAGGTGGGAGTTGGTTCTAACCTGAATATTATGAGTTCAAGTCACCAAGGGAGTGAATATTATGAGTTCGAGTCACCAAGGGAGCAAAAAGGTGGGAGTTGGTTCCAACCTGAATATTATGAGTTCGAATCACCAAGAGAGAACAAGGTATTGAAGCTTTCAGTTAACAATAATTATATCAACAATCAACCTGTTAAATTAGGTCTTTGGGCCAAACTCACACCCCAAAAGCTAGCTCAAAGGAAGGAGGATTGCCCAAGCCTTATAAGGAGTCCACTCATCTCATTAACCATCAATGTGAGACTTTTGTCATTCTTTAACGCAACCAAATTTGTCTTCCTTCTCTTCTCTTTCCTGTCATATAGACATGTTGCTTCACACAAGACTTTTTAGAAAAACAAAAAGAAAAGTGGTTTTCTTTACTGCGTCCCTTGCTCTTCAAGTTGCCTTAATTAGCTTAGAAATAATAAATTAAATTATAGTACTAATGTTTGATCTTTACTCAGATTTTTGTGCCCTTTTTGATAAGTTTCTTTCGGCTATACATTTATAATATTGAAACTTGGCAGCTTTGCAGCATATATTAGGTAAAGAAAAATGTGGTCCATATGAACAAAAGTCTGAAATCGAATGTAAATAAGTAATGCATTTATTAATAAAGGATCACTTTTTTTATATATAGGCTACAGATTCTAACTGGAGAATCTGCTTTACAATGACATGCCAAATAGTTACTTTGTTTATATATATTGACCCATAAACAAATCCCATATGCCATGCCATGCCCACATTTTAGGACTTATAGTAGTAAGATAGATAACTATGACTCAATACTCAATAGCCATATTATAAAATGCTAACAACAAGTGTTTTGAGTTCAAAGAAATAACATATAGAAGATCGAGGGTCATCACAAAACCCTAACAAGTTGAATTTATTATCAAATCAAATACTTCCTCCTCCTCCATGGATATGTTGATGATAATCTCCGGTAGTGTTTTGATGATCATTCCAATTAGGGTAAGAATACGGTATCGGATAACTAGATGTTTGATAAAAACCACCACCACCACCTCCGGATGGTCTTCTAGTAATTAATTCAACCGATCTTTGACGAAGAGTGATGTTATGATGAACAGGTAAAGGTGGAACGGGGGAGGATGTGAACTCATTGCAAGCATAGCGGATCAAGTCCGCATTAGCCGCGTCGAGCTCCTTTTGGAGGCGCTCGACTTGGCGTTGGAGGAAGGAGATTGCGCCTACGCAGCCGTAGACAGGGTCTCTAACTCTTGCCTCGGCTTCGTAGGCTAAAGAATTGACGGCGTCTTCTCGTTGGTGCGGAAGGAGTTCGTTCAGGAGCTTAGTGACGTTGCTAGCGCCAAAGATTTTGTGGACGTTGATGAATTTTTGCGGCTCTTCGGGTGGGAAGTAAGGTGAGAAAATGCAGCCAGGAAGACATTTTCTCCTTAGGAATTTGCAAGCAGCACAAGGGGAGTTGTATGAGCTGGATGATGCCATTCAATCCTTCTTTAACTACCTGCAAAATATCAAGTAATTAAATCTCTTCTTATTCTTTTTTATGTTTAAATATCTCGTGAAATTATACTTAATTAGTGCTTTTGTTTGAACCTGAGATCTCAGGTTCTCATCCAACTTGGATATATGCATCTTACTTGTTTTCTATACAAACCTCTACCTAAGTTTAACTTTAATTAGTTGTTAAGTATACTACTTCCTCTATTTCAAATTATATGTCTTATTTTTCCCTTTTTAGTCTACTTTCCAATTTGGGGCTTTCTTAATTTTTTTAGAACTGGGAAACAAAGAGGAACATTTCAATTTTGAGTTAACAGATTTATTAGGAAAATTGGAAATCTATGCACCCCTCTAATTTGTACGAATTTAATTGAACTCGTTATTTTTTATACAGAACATATAAATACATAGTATGAGAGAAACCATCTAAAGAGTTCAATAAATATTAGGTTTTGAACCATATATATTCATGAGATATACAGTGAGTTCATGTTAAAAACTTTAAAAATTGAATCGATCAAGTTTAAATCATGGATCCATCACCATTAATTAGAAGCGTTAAGTTCAAAATGAATTCTAGTTTTGGTATTACGTCCACTGCTAAGTTTAGCTAATTATATATTTTGTTGTTTCCTTTTATGTTTCATGTTTTATCCCAACTAACTAATTATTTCTTGTTTTATAGTTCATATGACTCAGAAACACACTGCATGCTTTCAATTATTTGTATCATCCAGCTAATTACTAGAGCCAGTAATTTTCATGATCCTGAATTTGGATTTTCCAATGGAAGTAGTGATATATCCTTCTGAATTTTGTTAAACATAAGATCTAAACAAAAATGTTCTTGAAATCTTATTTCATAAAAAATATGTTTTTTTTTCAAGAAAACCCTAAATCAAGAACTGTGACACCAACTAATATAGCCAACATTTTTGTGTACCTTTAAGAAAAAGAAAAAAGAAATTTAGGCAAAAAAAATGCTAGTAACTCTATTTTTTGATCTAGGTATATGTTTGATGAGATGAAAGAAAAATGGAATTAATCAATTACCTTTTTTTTTCTCTTTGAGGAAGCTCTCCTTGAGATCACAACTTGCCTCTTTATTTCTTCAATCAAAGTAACAAAAACAAAGTACAAAACATTAAAACAGTAGCAAGATTGAAAAAAAAAAAAAGTGAACTTAATTCACAAGTAGAATAGTTACTAGCCCTGTAAGGGGGAAAACCCTAATTGAAGAAGAGAAGAAGTTTAGGTTTGTCCCCTGCAAATCTAGTAGTTGTAGTAGTAGGAAAAAAAGTTATAAATAAAGAAAAAAGAGTGAAGGGGCAAAGGGGATATTAGTGATGGAGAAGGAATTGAAGGCAAAAGACAAAGAAGGGTAATAATTAAAATGGAAGGTACACTAGGGAAAAAAATATATAAAAAGATGACTATGTCCCATGACTCTGCATCTAATAATAATTTCATACTTTTGTGTGGGGGATATATGTATCATGCATGTATCTAAGTTTTTTTCCCTTCTACCCTATTTCTTTTTGTCTTTCATGTATGTATATTAGTTTTCATCCTCTTTGTTCCTTTGGAAATTTAATTAGGTCATTTCACCAATAAATTGATGAAGAATGTAGTGAAATGTGATATTTAGTGTGAACTGCTGTGAATATAGAGTTTTTAACACAAATTACGTCTGAAGTCATTAGATTGAGGACATGTCTGTCAAAGTGTCACATATGAAGAAGAAAAGAAGAAGTGAAGATAGGAAATGAAAATGTTGTTTAACCAATTAATTTGTTGTAGTAGAGATTGAAGATACACGTGTTCTAACCTCTAACCATAATTGAAATGGTTTTCTTATTTTCTGATTATGGAGGAGAAAGTCTTTTCGTTCATTTTGTCTAAACTTATTGTCAATCACCAATCACTCTCTTTATGGAGTTGACATGCTATATTTTACTTTATTGGCATTTAGGAGTTCGTGAAATTTTTATACTATAAAATTGACCAGTTTGTGGTTGTCACTCTATTATAATTTACTTTTTTTCGATTTGAAATAAATAAGAGTATAAACAAGCTTACTCAAGCAAAGTTATATTGCTTGAGTTTAACTTGTTTGAAATTGAAGTGTCGTTATTATGACAAATAATTTAGGAAGTCGTGGGATGGCACATGAATAAAAAACAAACGATTTGCATAATGTTTTTTTTTTCAAGAGTTAATATTTCATAATTTTTTTTCAATTTGTTAGAACCAAAGCAGTCAAGGTTATGTCCGAATTAATGATCAAGAGAGTGAGTTGTGAATCATAAGATTTTAGATGCAAATTTCAAATGAGAGCGATCAAAATTCTTTGTAAATTTTTTTCTATTTGTTTTATAAGTCTTGATAAAGAAAATTACTTTGTATATGCTACCGCACAAAATTAGTCAAACTGTGCTAGTGGCTCATTCACCATAGTTATGGATTGTCAATGACTAACACAAGATGATTTTGGATATTCAATTTCACTTGCATCTTGTGTGAAAAATGATCAACTATTTGATTATCTTGCCGTTGTTGCTGATTGTTTTTTTTTTTTTTTTTAAAATTATTTAACAAAAGCAAATATATGTCTGGTATTTATTTGAAATAATGAGATTTTTAAAAAAAAATTATAGTGAGAGTTTGAGTTTTATTTGTTTTTCTTTGTATTTGTTCACTTGCTCTGTATATATACAACAAATTAAATATAGAGCAGATAGATAGACTGATAGAAAGCAAATTAATTATACACTGTATCACGAGTTTCTAAAGTAAACTGTTACGACATTGGTAATTATCCAAATTATTACTATGATTGATAATTAGGACTCCTAGTGCTGCTAGCTATTTTTGAAATTTACTTTCTTTTACTGCTAAATTACTTGCTAGTAGTACGATATGTGAATTAAATTGAAATCTCTTCACCGACTTATACTTATAAAATTCTGCGTATATTGAAACCCCCTATAACTTGGGTTGTACATAACACGTAATTTCTCAGAGAAATTTGATTTTACTTATTTTTGTTTTCGAGGTAACTCTCATCAACTAGTAAACTAATTTAACCTTTTCAATATGTATTACGTATCAAATTCGTTTGAACTAAAGAAGCTAAACGAAAGAGATTAATTTCTACGTACATAACCTTATTATATGGTTAGTATAATTTTACAAAAAAAGAAAAGAAAAAAGGACACAACTAAAAACAAAAACTAAAAAGGAAAGATACAAAAGAATAGTATTTTTTTTGTTTCCATCTGTATCGAAGTTTGACTTAATTCAGATTTGTCCTAAAAAATTACCATTGAAGATAATCGTTTCCTAACAAAAATAACTCCGTATAACAGAAGACTCGAATCCGACACTCAAAAGAATAGTATCATGAATAAATAAGGACGTCTTGGAGTTTTTCTTTTTCAGTTACCTGCTTTAAAATGTTCTAACCGTAAGACCCACTAACTGGGGGACCGTTTGGAAAGTAATTTCCTTACGAAATCAAATCTTTTTAAAATTCTTTGGAGATCTGAAGTTGGTAAAGTCAATTCAATATATTTGACTTGAAAGTTTTTTTAAAACAATAATTAAGACAAAGTGGGATTTGAAAAAAATAACTGACACACTCAAGAAAGTGAATTTTTGTTAGATTCTTATGTAAAAGATTAATTATCTCTCGAATTTTTAACCAATAGTAGGTATAGTTTCATATTTTGGAAATAATCTGCTTTATTTTATCTTTTAATTTTCATCAAATCCAGAAAAGTTATTTCAATTTCTGTGGTCGATCAAGGTTGTTTCCTTAAACCTTTGTTACTTTGAAAACACAACAGTGACTAAAACGGGAGATTTGATTTTATAGCCTTTTACAAATTTATTTTTAATTTTATGTCAAATGTTATTTTTACATGTAAGAAATCTGAAACGTTCATTTTCTTTAGTTCAATTTTTCAAGTTACATGTAAGAGATCACTTTTGATTAAAATCGTAATGAGCATTTACTTTGTTGTCAATTGTCATTTTTATATGTTTGAATGCAATTCTACTACTAAGAAATCACTATTTTTGCATTGAAATTTTCTATTGAAAATTTTGTAGTGGTTAATTTTTTATAGATATTTTAATTTAATGCGTGAGAAGAAAAAAATGTGTAGTGTCTAACTGTTTATTCTTTAGTATTCCAATGAAAATCTCTTTGCCACCATGTGTTTTCCCTAGTGAGCTGGTTCAGTGGAAATAAGGTAGAAAAATCATGTTTTATAACACAATTTTCTTATTGATTCACAGTTGAAAAAACCACTATTTCTATTAGTGATTGAGTCTAAAATTTGAAAAATATTGGTCATTACTTAGTAAAACTTTGCACTAAAGCTCTGTGCGGCACTTGACAACTTACTCACGAATCTCGAAGTGACGGGACATAGCATTATGCTGTTTATTAATCCTCGGCATCAAGTGATTGATATACAAATCTTAGCATAAAATGTGCATAACTTTTAAGAAACAATGGCTTAATTTCGTTAAAAAGGCATACAAAAAGATAAGTAAATCAAAAGTTGAAAATTAGGTAACTTTGTTTTAGGAAACAATAATTAGAATAGAGTCTTTCAACTATCATTAGATCACCTGGAAGATAAAAAGCCTAAAATTTGAAGAATCATCACACTTTGACTCTGATCTACTACTTAACTAACTACTAAATTGAATTAATTTTTCAACTAAAAGACAAACATGTCTTAATTCAAACTCAAGTTTGCCAAAATCACCTGAACAAAGCAGTCAATGATTTTATTCAATAACTAAATTAAAGCAGTCAATGATTTTATTCAAAAATTCCTTGGTAAACACGTTATCAATGATTTTTCTTGCTTGTGTTTTATTCAAATTTCCCCCCTATAAACGTTTTGAAACTAAATAATCGTGGGGATTTCTTAAAGTATGATAAGTGTGGGATAAGAATTTTTTTAAGCAAATACTACAAAATATCTAAGGAGATTCAATTTATATATACACTATAATTTTTAATTAAAAAAATCAGATGAATCCCTTGTGCCTCTGGCTCGACTATCACCATCAGAATATATAACTTAAACGTACTACATTAATGAATGTTGTTTTCCTAGTTCAATTGTTCTTCTTTGCTTTTGGGCAGCCAAAATCATGTAACCACCATGGAACGATACTCAAGTATCAAATAGGTAAAAGAATAAGGAGAATTTTAGTTGCTCAGATAATTGGCTAACTGAATTTTCACTTTATTGGTGAAGTTTGATTCTCTACCTAGTAATTGTTTCCCCTTTCCCCTACCCCAATTTGAAAAGGAAAGAAAAAAAGAATAGGTAAAAAATAGTTTCTCACTCATAATATATATTGGTGTCTAGAGGCTATCAATTATGCCATGAATCTAGCTAAAAGCCTAAAAGCAACAACAATTATTTTATTGTACAATTATAATATTATCATTCTTAATTTGCCTTCAAATTGAACTTGGTAAAGGTGTTTGTATGTATGTATATTCCATTTAAGGTTATGGCCTTTGAAAATTAAGATGCCCTACCCATCTATAATTAGGTCTCAATCAATGGTTCATGGTCAAAACACTCTTCCATGGGCCTTTTATTCCATACTATATTCTTTTTCATAAGTAAAGAAAATTAAACAATTTTCTATTGAAGTAGCAATTTTATCTATTAAGAAAATCTCAATTTGCTTAGTAGGGAGACTGCACCTATTGCACGCCTTCTCCTATAAAAATCTCATTGTGGGCCACAATACGGACATACAAAAATACGTGTGTTGAAAAAAGAAAATGTCATGCCCAAGGCCAGGCCGACGAGGGCGGGTCAAAGATAAGGACGGATAGTGATGCCGAGGAAGGATTAATGCACATGATATCTTAATTAAATAATTTTACACCGAGATGAGAAAGAAAATTAAGTGAAGAATTTATAAGATATATCACAAGTTGATCATATGTTGCACTCGATGACAACATAGCTCTAAGTATACAAATTTATGTAACCTGTTGAACTAAAACGAACAATACATTATTATGGATTTGAATCGTGATAAAAAGAATAAATGTATGACTCACGTCTAAGAAGGATTGTACCAAGTAATTAAGTAAAGGGGACATAATTGAATAATTTGATGGATAACTTGATGATAGGGGGTAACAATGTTTTTTTTTTCCCATTCATGTTCATTCAAACAAGTTTCCTTTTATTGTCAAAATAGGCGTGAATTTTAGTGATGGATTTTACATCACTCGTTTCTAATGAGGTGAGTTAGTTCCACTTAAAGTCAATGTTGGGTATCAAAAGTCAAAGATTTCAAAATCATCGGATCTTATTTTTATCGGGATATACTATTAACTATATGATTGAGTTATAGTATTGATTTTAATCCTTTATAAAAATTTAGCATTTGTGTGTCCATTACTATTATAGAAGATGATTTTCGTGTATGTAGTTGTTTAACTCATATGCGGAAGATTAAAATTGTCGGTTCTTATAAGTTATAAATTAAATGTTTACAATTAAAGATGAAGTTGGACAGACATCTTGATGATTGTAGCACAAGATTAAATATAATTTGATCTTAATTATGGGAATGTTAAAATTTCAACTTCTTGTGTTAGTACATTTGTATGTATTGAACGAACCAAATTGAGATATTCATTTAGGTTCTCGATTTTAAAATATCTCTAGTCCATTACATTGCTTATACTCTTAATCTTGATATAGTTATTATGATTTGTGTAGTTTGTTTTATTATTTTAATCTATTTAAAGGTGAAACTCAATGATTAGTCAAAATATTCCTAATGGATTGGATAATGACAAATTACATTCGTGAAATAATAATTAGTTGATAGAATCATATCTCGGATATGTGAAAGAAGACTCCCTTTTATGGATGATTAAATTTTTTAGAAGTTTGATTTAATTCATAGATGTCAGTAATTTTAACATGGGGAGTTAAATAAGTTATAATGGTAAATTTTGAAATTAAATAGAGGTGTACAATTACAGATTTTTAGTGATACAATCTGTGATTTATTATGATATGGTTAATTCATGTTTTTATCAATAAAATATATTAATTGAAAGCATCTGCTAATAAATTTGCAGTTCCTACTATGCCTGATTAATTGATTGAGTTCAGAAAAAAAAGACTATTAGTATTTTTTTTCTATTTAGAAATAAAATGTTTTTGACTTAGTTCAAAAGAGGATTTTTTTTATTTCCTTAAAAGAAGAAAGAAGAAAATACTGGGTTTCTTTGTTTCCTTAGAAGATGAAAGAAGCAAAATTGTTATTAATGGTATTAACAGTGTTTAATGGCTGTTGAATACCTTCAATGGTGTTTAACGGCTATTGATGATATTTAACGGTTGTTGAATACCCTTAGTGTTTAATGACTGCCTAAATGTCCTTACTGGTATTTAATGGTTGTTGATAGCTATTGATCATGATTGTTGGATACTTCTAACGGTGTCTAAATACACTTAATGATATTTAATGGCTATTAATTTTGACTATAAACGTTTCATCTTTTAAACCTTTCCCCTTTGCTGAAAAGTATAAATAGGGGTGGTGATTTTCAAGGAAAGATCATCATTTTTTCTGAAAATATTCTTGTCTTGAGAGAGTTAGTCAGGAACTAGTAGAAGACTACAATCCTGGAGTCCTAATTTCTAATGAGTTGTGTGAAAACTTCGAAAGGTTAGAGTTTCACAATTTATTCAGTTTACATTATTATGTTATTATGTCTGTTTGTGATCTTGAATAATGCTTCCGCTATGCATATTTTAACAATTTTGTCCAGACATAATTCCTAGCTACGAGTGGTAAAATTAGGAATGACAATTGGGTGGGTTAGATCAAATTTGGACGGATCCTAATGGATTAAGATAATTATAGGATCAAGACCCAACCCAACCCAACCCAACCAAAATTTGTTTGGGTCATTATGAGTTAGGTAATGGGTTACATTATGGATTTGACTCAACCCAAACCAATTTTTACTAAGCTTGGTCATTTTATTTGTTCTTTCAAACTATTTTAGTACCTAATAAATTTTTTTCTCTCTCTTTATTATGTCTATATTCAACATATCAAATTGAAAAAAGAGTTTTTTAAAAGTATTATGACAAAAAATTTCATGAGCCAATTCGAATTACGTATCAATCCAATTTTTAATGGTTTGAATTAATGAATGGGAGGGTCAATAACCCGCCCAAACTTAAACAGATTAGACTTGATTTTGCCATCCCTAAATAAAATTATTAACCTATTAAAAAATGAGTCTGCTCAAATTTAGGTGGGCTGAATTAGGCATAATTTAGCGGATCAATTTGAACAGAACTAAAGTCGGTTCATCTATAAAAAATGAATTGATAGAGCGCCTAGGGATACGAAAAAACTCCGTTCAATTATATACAAGTGTTTCTAATTTTTCAGTTAAATAAGAGTGTTACTGAATAGAGTTTAAAAGCATGCCTACAAACAGATCATTTGAAAAATAATTTACACTTGTTATTTTCTTGGGACAGAATGTTAAACATAAAGGATCATGCAATTATTGAAAAAGAAACTATAGGGATGCACCTTGCATGGATACTCTAAAGTCCAAATTAATAGTTAATGTCCAGTTAGAATCCAATACATAACATTGTCAAAATAGCCCAATCCAGCACCATAGTCCATATCATAAGAAGGCCCAAAATAGCTCCCAACTGTAGTGTAGACAATACACTAGTATAGCCCAACAGGCCCACAGCAGAAAAGCCCTCCAATTCCTGACTAAGCAGTAAGCACGTTTAATTTTTTATTTAACTACTATATCTTTAATCCTTTTTATATATAAAATATATAATATTTAAATTATTCTTATTGATAAATTACCCTTAATTACGTAATAACAATAAAAACTTAACAAAGTACATCAATAATTCAATAGTTTAACACTTTATAATTCGTTAAAATTATGACCGATACAAATGCACCTATCAATTAATTGGAATATTAATTATGTTCAATCACAAATCACGATGACCAAAGTTTCAATTTATTTATACTGGAGGGACTAAAAGTGTTAACTATTGCTTTCTTTTTTTAAGTGTCAAAAATCCCTCAAAAAAAAACAAAGCAGAGAAAAAGCCAAAAGCCTATAACAGACTGTTTACTTTCAAACTCATCTCTCTCTGCTAAATCTTTTTTTTCATGCAAACTTTCTCATCAACATCTGTCACTCTTCTCCCACGCGTCCATTCTCCTCTTCCTTTATATTCACTCCCACCTTCTTCCCTCTTTTCTCATCCTCAATCTAATCATTATTCTCTCTGCAATTAATTTATTTTTAAAAAAAATAATATAAAAATTCAAATTTGCCGTTCTATCCATGGCTGAGCAACAGTCCCGTACCCAGCAGCAGCAGCAACAAGTTCACCCAACGGAGGCTATCAAAAGCCTTCTTCCTCAAAAAGGTCCTTCTAAATCCCAAATCCTTGCTGTCGTCACTCTCTTCCCTGTCGGTGGAACTCTCCTTTGCCTGGCCGGACTTACGCTCGTCGGAACTGTGATCGGACTTGCCGTTGCTACTCCTGTTTTTCTGCTGTTCAGTCCGATTTTGGTCCCGGCGGCATTGACAATCGCGCTGGCTGTTACCGGATTTTTGACATCCGGTGCGTTTGGGATAACGGCGTTGTCGGCGTTATCGTGGATGATAAATTATATGAGGAGAATGAGGGGAACAGCTGGAGAGCAGATGGAGCATGCGAAGAGGAGGGTGCAGGAAGCTGCGGGGCATATGGGACAGAGAACAGCCCAGAAGGAGACTACTAGAATGCGTGATTGAAAATCTGATTGGAGTACTGTTAAGGGTTCTGTGTTTTTTTATATATAATTTAATATGTGTATGTATTACTGTCTTTAATGTATCTTTTAAGTGCTTAATTTGCAGCGTTTTGATTTTCTAGTACTATAATAAAATATGTGAGCCTTTTGTGTTTGGTATCTTCTTTTCGTTGAATGTCGAATTTGGACTCTGTTGTTTTGCCGGTAAACAAAGTTACGATTCTTTGTTTTATAACAACATAAAAAAGAAAATTCATCAAACCACAGAAGCCAATTGATCAGTTAAATTCCTTGTACATTATCTAAGTGGCGTGCTATGCTATATCACTTATTTGTGTCTATTTTTCACACTCGAGAAAATATTACTAGTGCAGAATTTAAACCTTAATGATCAGTCGCTAATAATATTGAGATGGAAGTCAAGCCATATAATAGTGTGATTGAACAAATAATTAACACAATGACTAACATGGTAGAATTTTGGAAATATCAAATGCACTTTTTTAAAAGGGAAAATTATATAAAATGACAATCGGATTAAAAAATTTACTCAATATAGCCATTCCGCCACCTTTTCTTTTCATCCAAAAATCTTTTTTTTGGATGAATATGGATGTATATGCTTTCGGCCACCCTTTCTTTTCACATCCAAAATGGAATTTTACTTTTATGTAAAGAAAATGTGGCCGAATTTTCAGCTATTTTTGGATGAAGAATATAGATGTATGTATATTTCTGATATATATACTATTTATAATGCATTGATACAAAATATATACATTATATAAACTATTTAGGCACTAATTGAAATAATTTGTCACTTGTACAGTTATGTAATCTATTAAAAACCCTAGGTCCTTTTACGTGGGCTAGCAAGAAAGAAAACGTGGGCCAAACACCAATGGGCTAGCAAGAAAGAAAACGTGGGCCAAACACCAACTAGCATTCACAATATAAATTAGGCCCACTAATGTATTAACTAATTTTTCATCTCATACATTATAGGAAAAATTACATCTATATGTATTACTCAATATTTTTTAAATAAAATATGTCACTACTAACCAATTTTTAAAGTAATATTCCGATCTTCATATTCTATTTCTTTAAAAAACTTTATCAAAATGCTCATAATGTATACATCTATAATGAAGTAAAAGTACTTTTTTTCTGAACTGTGCAATGGTTGTGCCATATTTGTGCCAAAAGTGTGTGCGCAAATATAAAGAAAATATATTTGAGCTAAAAGAAAAAAAGTGTATTTTCAGCTTTAAAAACTAGCGAAGTATATTTGCGAGCCATATTAAATAAATACGTTAGGGATATTATT
Source organism: Solanum acaule (assembly GCA_036250505.1). Taxonomy (NCBI): domain Eukaryota; kingdom Viridiplantae; phylum Streptophyta; class Magnoliopsida; order Solanales; family Solanaceae; genus Solanum; species Solanum acaule. The sequence continues at coordinate 1,788 of JAJOOR010028115.1, read as the reverse complement.
GATCCTATTCTGTACTTGGAGATATATATTGATGACTGATGATGTTGATTGTCAGTAGTGATTGATGGTTGTTGTGGTAATAGTAGTTGGTGGTGATGATTGTGAATGGTGGCTAGTGGTGGTAATGACTGATTGTAATGATTGGCAGTGAGGAAGACGTACAGGGGTCTGTGAGGAAGACGTACAGGGGTCGGGTCAGTTTTAGGCAGTGGGCTGAAAGTTATGGGTTAATTGAGAAACTGAAAGGGGAATCTAGTAAAAGCCCTAGGTCCTTTTACGTGGGCTAGCAAGAAAGAATAGTGGGCCAAATACCAACTAACATTCACAATATAAATTAGGCCCACTAATGTATTAACTAATTTTTCATCTCATCAAAACATGTGCAACTTTCACATATAGCAAACATAAAAATCATATTTGTATGTTATAGCTATAGTTTGCATAATTGTACTCCATAACAAATTTTATGTTTGTTATGGAACTTTTGATTTGTATAATTCGCTACAAACATCTAATTTTATACAAATGGTTCAGTTTTGAATAAATTCATTTATACATTGTAATTTGTATAATAAGATCTGTATTTGTATAATTATAAGTGTATAGGACGAAATTATATATATTTGTATATACACTTTTCTCTCGCTTTATACAAACACAAACGCATTTTATACATTTTATACCGAAATGTATTAAATGGCTAATTGTATACCGAATCAGATGGCAAAAAAAGGAATATTTGCTGCGAATTACCATTAAAATAAATTATGACTATAACATTTAATTTGAATTAATAGTTTGCTATTTCATACAATTTTCTCTAAAAACATTTATCTGTATAATATTTTTTAAATAAAAATATGTTACTACGAACAAATTTTTAAAGAAAAAATTCCGATCTTCATATTCTATTTCTTTAAAAAAACTTGATCAAAATGCTCATAATGTATACATCTATGATGAAGTAAAAACACTTTTTTTTTAACTGCGCAATGGTTGTGCCATATCTGTGCAAAAAGTGTGCGCGCAAATATAAAGAAAATATATTTGAGTAAAGAAAATGTAAAGTGTATTTTTAGCTTTAAAAACTAGCGAAGTATATTTGCGAGTCATATTAAATACGTTAGGGATATTATTGATCCTATTCCGTATAAAAATAATCTCAATGTCCTTGCAAAATTCATGAGATTTAGTACCAGTTGGACATACAATTTAATTATTGTATTTTAATTGTAGTCAATTGTTTAATACCACTTCGAATTGAAGTTCTAATCAAATTTTCAAGTAAAAAAAATTCGATCTTCATATTCTTTTTGTTTCAAAAACTTGATCAAAATGCTCATAATGTATACACATAGAATGAAGTTAAAATATTCATTTTGTTTTAATTGTGCAACCATTGTGCCTTATTTGAGCAAAGAGTGTGTATGCAAAGAGGAAGCAATGGGGGCCGATCTTCGATATATTTTTACATTTCAAGACACCTATTTTTTTTCATTAAAATTTCGTAATGTTTGTTGTGTCGTAATTTTCCTATCTCTAGAAAAATCACATTTTTTAAAATGTTCTAAGTATAAAACATTTTAAGAAAAATACTTAGAAAGAGTTGCCACTTAATTTTTTAAAGAAATTAAGAAAACTTATAATTTTCAAAGATTTAAACAGAAAAAATCATTTGAAAATACCAAAGAGGGTTCGGGGTTCAATTTACACTTCGAGAAGGGTTTAAGCATTCGAAGTGCCCGCTAACATGCGGTTAACCTGCGACTTGACTTAAAATATATTTGA
>JAJOOR010028114.1:0-19835 GCA_036250505.1 Solanum acaule | reverse complement strand
AATTCTAATTGGCTTTTTTTTTATTATTAGAACGACCCTTAGGGGGGGGGGGGTCAAGGGCTTAGCAACACCCCCACGCCTTAGCATAAATAAAAAGCTCAAAAGAGCTCAAAAAAGTACAAAGAGGGGGACATAAACCTAACCTCCGATCCTATGGCGGGTCATAAGTCGACCTACCTACTAAGGTTAGTCGACTCATTCCCATACTATAAAGGGAAAACCTAGAACTACACACCTAAGGAGAGGACTCCTCTCAATACAAAGATTCTAGGAAAACATAAATAAGGGAGACTCTCCTCTTACAAAGGAAAGAATAAAAAGCAAGAACCTAATAAAAAAACTATCCTTAAATCAAAGGGGTTTTTTAATTCTTTTTAACCTCTTCCTTCTGAAACTTTGAACTCCCATTTTCTCGAGAATATAGCTACCTCGTACTGCGTGTGGCAATTGGTTGTAAGTGTAGTAATGTTGGATGATGTCTTTTTTGTGACTTTGCTTGGACAGGAAATCGGCAGTACTGTTGGCCTCTTTGTATATATGATCACATTGAAAGAATTCACATTGGCTAGCAAGGTTTTGTAACTCCTGTACAAACTTTTGAATCCTCCAAGGGGGAGTAGAGGTTTGCAATATCCACCTAGTTAAAAGCTCAGAATCTACTTCAAGAATAATATTGTTGTATCCATGCTGAATGCACCAGTTTAGACCATAACTGGCAGCTTGAATTTCTGCCTGATTATTGGTCCCTTCACCGAGAGGTAAAGCAAATGCATAAATGATCTCTCCTTGTTCATCTCGTAGAATGCCTCCCCCTCCTATCTTCCCAGGATTGTGCAAAGCACTACCATCTGTGTTAAGCTTGTATCTGCTAGGAGGGGGTGTTTTCCAAATCACTGAAGTAACTTTAACATCATGTTTGCAGCTCTCGATTAGGTCCATTACTTCTGTCCACTGTGCAGGTCAATAAATGTAAGGAAAAACAGTGTTGAGTAGGTGGAGAATATCTTTGAGGATCATGTATTTGACCCTGCTGCTGCTGGATTTTTTTCCCCCGTATTTAGCTGAGCATCTATTCTTCTACAGGTTCCAGCAGATCACTATGGGAAGAGTTTCGATGAGAATTTTGTGGGCTTCATTCTTTCCTTGAATATCATTCCATCTCAATAGATGATTACTCAATGAGGACTGTTGGAAAGTAACACACATTGGACTTAAAAAGAATGTCCAGATATGAGCTGCAAAGGGTCCTTGATTGAAGATATGGTCCACTTCATCCCATCCTTTCTGCATGCAACAGAAACATCTCACTGGCTCCACTCCGAAAGTTGCCAACTTTTCGTTAGTTGGTATTTTATATCTAAGTGCTCTCCAAACGAGAAAGGACATCTTGAAGGGAGTATTCTTATGCCAAATCTGTGAATTGATCACTGCATTATTCTTCTTAAGTCTACAAATTTCCCATGCTGAAGTACAAGAAAAAATTCCAGAATCGTTTGGCTTCCAGACTGCAGTGTCTTTCTCTCCTTGTTGGTATTGAAAATTAGTGCTCAAAATGTGAGGGATGAGTAGTGGTGGAACCTGTTGTCGCAGCTTTCTTTCATTCCATTCTCCATTGACTAGAAAGTGAGCAATAGTGGCATTATTGAGGCTGGAAATGTTGGTGGTGTAATTAGCAAGAGCACCTACTCCTAGCCAATCATCCCACCAAAAAGAGCAACTTCCAGACTTAATTTTCCAGGTGATATGATCCTCCACTTTGTTTTTATTCTTCATCATGTATCTCCACACTAAGGACTGACCAGTGTCCACCTTCTTTGCAACTGGATTGGCTCTCTGGCAATATTTGGACTTGAGGAATTGACCCCATAGAGAAGATTTAGCCCTGAAATTCCACCATTACTTATATTGAAGAGAAGTGCAAATATCTGTGAGTCTTCTGAGCCCCACACCTCCTTCATCATAGGGCAGGCTCATGGTTTCAAGTGATCCCCAATGGTATTTCCTTTGATCCTGGTCTCTTCCCCAGAGAAAATCAGCAATAATAGACTCTATGTATTTAATAGTAGTGCTGGGAGATGAGATTGCAGCCATAGTGTGAATAGGAATGGATTGCAATGCATGCTTGACAAGAGTGATTTTGCCTCCAAAGCTTAGTATCCTTGCCTGCCATCCACAAATCTTCTTGGATACTTTCTCAACTAGCTGTGAATAATAAATGATCCTTTGTCTACCAATGTATAGAGGACAGTGGATACTTTCTCAACTAGCTGTGAATAATAAATGATCCTTTGTCTACCAATGTATAGAGGACAGCCAAGGTATGTGATTGGACTGTCCTTCTGTGAAAATCCTGTGACTTCCTGTATGTTGTTGATGATATCCTGGGAGGTGTTTGAAGGGACCATAAAGTGGCTCTTCTCTTTGTTGATAAGCTGATCAGAAGTGTGTTCATAATCCTCGAAGGTGGCCATGATGAGTCTCATAGAGTCTTTGTCTATTGAAGTAAAAATAATCACATCATCTGCAAAACTTAGATGATTAATATGGGGGCCTTTGGACTCCATGTTAAAGCCTCTATACATAGGATTCTGTTGGGTATTGTTAAGCATTCTTGATAAAACCTCCGCACCTAAAATAAATAGGGCCGGAGAGAGAGGATCACCTTGTTTGAGGCCTTTAGTTAAGTGGAAGAAACCATGTCTGTGGCCATTAATAATGATTGAGTACCAATTGTTACTCATGGTTCTCCACACTAGGTCAATGAAGAACTCCCCAAAACCCAATCTCCTCAGTACCAAGCAAGTAAAAGACCAAGACACTCTGTCATAAGCTTTGGTCATGTCTAGTTTGATTACTACATTGTCTCCTTCTTTAGGCATCTTAATGTCATGAGTGATTTCTTGTGCAAGCATGATACTTTCTGTGATTCTCCTCCCTCTTACAAACCCTGATTGATTGTCTGAGATGAGCAGAGGGATGATAGCAGCCAGTCTTATGCTTAGAAGTTTGGAGATGATCTTATTTGAGAAGTTGTTGAGACTAATAGGCCTGAGGTCAGAAAAATTGTTAGACTGTTCCTTTTTGGGAAGCAAAACCAGGCATGCATGTGACATAAACTTAGGCATAATGTGACCACAAAAGAAGTATTGTACAGCAGCTAGTAGATCCTCTTTAATGATGTTCCAGCATGCTTGGTAGAATTTGCCACCTATACCATCTGGACCAGGTGCTGAATTTGGGTTCATGGCAAACACCACCTGCTTTAGTTCCTCCAAAGTAGGCATTTCCTGCAGTTTCTGGTTCTGTTCAGGCGTAACTAGAGTAGGCAAATATTGAAGAATTCTTTCATCTATTCTGCGATTCTGACCAGTAAACATTCCCTGGAAATAATCACACGCTGCTTGTGCAATCTGATCATCCCCTTGAATCCACACATCATTCCCTGTACATATTTTATGTATAAAAAGTCTTCTTCTTCGACCCCTCATCAAAGCATGGAAGTATTTGGTGTTGGCATCCCCTTCCTTTAACCATTGGAGCTGTGTCTTTTGTTTAAGAATGGATTCCTCCAACTTCAAATATCTAATATAGTTGGCATTCATGAGATGTAACTGCTGTCTAAGTGCTTCAGTATTATGTGTAAGAAGTTCCTCCTTAGTCTTCTTGATAATCTCTTCAAATTCTTTCACTTTAGCATATATATCTCCATACTCTTTCTTTGACCAGTTGCTAAGAGTGTATGTTAGCCTTTTCATTTTCTGATGAAGTTGCCACATAGGATTACCTGTGACCTCCCTCTCCCAGCACTTTCGAACCGTCTCCATAAAGTTAGCATTATCCACCCAACAATGAAGGAACTTAAAATACTTGATGTGGTTCTCATTTTTCCTGACCATTTCCATACGACCCCAACCCTTGGTTGGGTTACTATATTATCGATGATCGTAGACACTCATACCGTATGATAGTGTCGTTGGTCACGATAAGCATCAAAGAGCGAAGTTAGTTATCCGACATAGATATGATTCTTTAGTCGGACATAGTCATGGCTCAGATCTGAGAAATAATACTAAAAGATTTAAACAGAAATAAAATAGTACCTTGAAAGGGTGGCCGACTCCAAGGCCTATGAGAGAACTATACACGTTTATTAACTTCCGGTAAGTATCCGGCGATCACAAACTTTACAAAAGGAGAGCTTTTCAATTTAGAGAGAGAGAGGGTTTTCAGAACCTGCTTCTAAAGAAATGGAAGGCAACCCTATTTATAGAAAAAATGAAAAACATAAGGTATCTTTATACAGTAATAATGGGTCCCATCTATTCCCTAAACAGTGTATCTACTGTTGATCAACATTGTATCTACTGTTGATGTTGTAATATTAGTGTAGAGAGGTTGATCTCTATTTTTCTTTTTCTTTAATCTTTCGGAGGAAATCTTCCGCCTTCTTCAGAGCATCTTCTGATACAGTTGCTTCAACAGGTTGAGCTTCTTGGGATAGCATCTATAGCGTCTTAGCTGGTCTCACTTCTCATAGAAGTGTCTAATTTCTCATATTGAGTGATGTTCAGAAGCAGACTTCTCTTGACTTCTTCCAAGTAGCTATTGATCATAGCTTCTTTATCTCCATCTTGAACGGATATTTTTCTGGCAATGTGCCTGACCGAACTATCAGCAACTATTCCCTTTTGGGGAGAAATACCATACTCCTGAATTCTTTTTGACATAAAATCCAGCAATTCTTGTCCGTATAACGTTTTAGTCATGGGATCTTTTTTCATTAATTTATTCCAGAAATTGTTATAAAAGGTCCTATATAAGCAGTGAATTTGTTCCTCAGTGAATCCCACTTCTGCGGTCCATTTATGAATCCAAGGGACAGAGAATTCGATGAAGAAATAAATCTGGTCTATTTTGTCCAGATAACAAATATGATCTGTGTAATATAACTCGTTAAGGTCTGGGGAAACTTTAACCCATTCTTTGTATAACTTTAGAAATGGATCCGATAATATTTTTATAGTCGGACCATGGTATGACCACCAGTTTAAAACCAATTAGGAATTGGTTCTACAAATATCTTTGCACATATTTTAATAAACCAAGTATGCTTATGTCTCTCATTATTATAGTAGAGAACTTTATGAAAAGCATTAATATAGTCCCAATAGGTGAAACTCATAGGGGCCTTATTAAGGTTGATCTGCCTTTCTTTCATTGTGGACATACCCCAATCTTCAATGGATAAAATCTGCTTAACAATCATCTTGGAGAAGTTATAAACATCCTCGCTGGTGTTGTTTCCTGAGAATTGTTGAAATTCAACACTACCAGTATTTATCAAAATGGTCTCATAATAAGATCCAATTTTGTATGACTCACCCGGAAAATATAATCCGTTAATCAAGTATCGCTGGAATATCTTCCACGATTCTTCTTTTCTTAGGATTTTAGAGTTTTCCCAAAGAAATATCATTTCGTTCTTTGATACTTTTTCAAAAGATTTGATATCATCAATATCTTCTTTAACTATAGAGTCAAAAATATAACTTTGGTTTTGAGACAAATATTCCCGTAGTTTAGCGTACAACGGGCTATTTTCTAGAATATCTTCCAGATGTACTGACGAAGACGCTGCACTTTGAGAGTTTTTGGAGTTTAAGTTTATTAAACTCATTCCTCATCTTTGCAGAATTGAGGAGTTATAAGAGGATCCGTATGACGATCCTGATGATGATCCCGGGGATGATCTTCCCCTTCCTCGTGGGTTATTACCCCTGCCTCGACCCTTAGTTACCCAAAGAGGGTCCATCTTCCACATAAAACACTTCGTTTTATTCGAATGAATCATAGTAATTATTGTAATAATAATTTTTGTCGTCAAAGTCGACGATCCCTTCGATATTATGAATAGAGAAGATGTCTATCACCATATTATCTATAATTTTCCATAAAATTAAGTCTTGCATATCTCTATTGAGAGGAATTACTTTCAATATAGTAACTAAGGTTTTGTCAGTAAAGAAGGGAGAAAGGAAACTCATACGAAGATAAATATTCTCTAGGTAAGAAATTTGGAAGAGAGTTATCAACTCCCTTTTTATATTGGATTTCAAAGTCAAAAGGAGCTAGCTAGGCCTTCCATCTAGCAAATATCAACTTAGAAGCATCATGTTTAAAATCTTTATCAAACATATATTTCACAGATTGTGCGCCAATTTTTATAAAAAACTTTTGATTGTATAAATCGTCCTAAAACTTCAAAACACATTTAATGATGGTTAACATTTCATGCGCCACCGTAGCGTATTTCTTCTAGGCATCGCCCCATTTCCCCGAATGAAATCTGATCAAATATTCATTTTTATCGTTGGGATTAATTTGTTTCAAAATCCCGCCATAACCAATGTTAGACGCATTTGTCTCAATAATCTTTTGACAAGCAGGGTTAGCAAGAGTTAAGCAAGGTAAAGATTGAACACGAAGTTTAATATTTTTTACCAAAGCTGTATGACTATTAGTCCAAGGAGATTTATGTTCCTTTTTAAGCCTGTCATATAAAGGGGCCAAATCACGCGATAATTTTTTGTAAAATGAGGATAAGTAGTTTAAACTTCCCAAAAATCTTTGTAACTGAGTCCTGTCGGTAATCACATCAGGGAATTTTGATGCAAAGTCTATTGATCTTTGAATCGGGGTGACTTACCCTTGACATATATGATGTCCAAGAAAGCGAACATTAGTTTGAAATAAACTCATTTTAGGTTTAGAAATCACCAAACCATTTTGTATAACGATTTTCTTGAAGATATCTAGATGCTTGATATGCATTTCAAGGGTTTTTGAATATACCAAAATATCATCAATATAAACAATGATAAAATTCAAGTATGGGTTAAAAATATCATTCATGATTTTCTGAAATTCAGAAGGAGCATTTTTCAAGCAAAACGACATTACATTCCATTCGTATTGTCCAAACGGGACATTAAAAGCAGTTCTATAAGCATGCTCTTTAAATATTTGGATCTGCTAATATCCTGATTTTAAATCAAATTTTGAAAATATATTGGAATCATATAATCTGGACAACATATCCTTTTTATTGGGAATAGGATACCTAATGCACTTTAAAAATTTGTTTAACGGTTTATAATTGATAACCAACCTGGGAACACTTCGTTCTCTTTCAGCAGCATTGTTAACATAAAATGCAATACAAGACCAAGGTGATTTTGAGGGCTTTATCAAACCCTTTTGTAACAAACTATCAATTTCCTTTTTGCAGAATTCAATCAATTTGGTGTTCATCTGGTAAGGATGAGATTTGGTGGGAATATCATTCTCAGAGAAGTTATCTTCATATGGAAGAGTAACGATATGCTTTTTTCGATTCCAAAAGCACTGGGATGATCAGCACAAATATCAATAGCAATTTGTTCGGAAATTAATTTAATTTTTTCATGTACTTTGGTGGATTTCAAAGTATCAAATATATTCATACTGAACAATTCAAGTTGCAGAGAATCAACATGCTTTTGCTTCATATTAATTAAAGCATTAATATCACGAGAAATTGGGTCAGTGATAAAAGTATAACTAATATTCCTGTCTTCATAAGTGGCAGAAAAACCTTTAGCATTTATGCTAGTAAAATGATAAATAGCATTTATAAAAGGGGTTCCAAGTATAATTGGAAGGTATAACTGATTTTTAACCAAGAAAAAGAAATGCGGAATGCAAACTTTATTTTGGCAAATGCGAGTATTAGGAAATTTATACTTTATATCTTAATCATGTCTAGAACCAAATTTAACCGGGTGAGTTATTTTTTCAAAATAATTAGTCGGTACAAGACCTTCCTGAATGCAACTAACATCAGCTCCACTATCAATCAGAGCAATATCAGTTATCGAAAAGCTATTATCAATCAATATGGTACATTTAACATACCATTTATGAGCAGTAACAATTTGCATCCTTCCTAAAAACATACCTTATCTACGATCCAGATTAACAGGTTTTGCAAGAGTATTTTCTTCAGCAACATTTTTACCTTTGTTATTACCAATTTCTATCTGAGTAATACGATGATCACAAATCATTTGATTTTGTTTAATAGATTTAATCTCATTTTTCAAATTTTCAATTTCATTTTTCAAATCATCAAAAGAAGAATCTCTTGTAGAAATAGTTGGTTTATTGAGTCTGTTATTAATTTCAGACAAACAATAAGGTGCAGTATAATCAAATTCAAAATCGTTCTTTTGTTTTTTTGAAAAACTAGAACTAGCAGTATTATTAACAGCTAATTGAATAATTTTTTCACGAAGATTGTTATCGGTAACTTCTTTCAAAAGTTCTATCACATTTTCAGAAGTAATAGTATTTAAATTCAGATCTTCAAATTGAGATTGTAATTTATAAAACTCATCATTTTCACAAGAACAGATATCACCATGAAAATTATTGCAAGCATTCATATTAACATGCTGATTATTATCAGATAAATCAGGCAAATCAATTTCTTATTCAGAACCAGAATCAGAATCATAATCGGACTCAGAACCAGAAGTTTATAAGAAACTATAAACGTTATCATGAATTTCTTTATCTAACTCTAAAGTCTTCAAATTTTCAAGCTTACAATTGGGTGCTATATGCCGAAATTACCACACTTATAACACTTAATCTTGGTGAGCTCACGTTTAGAACTATTCTTGGCAAATCTATTAGACTTACGAAAGGCTCTTCTTTCGTCTCACTCTTCCTTAGATCTATGTCTAGACCTCCTCTTTCTATAAGGTTTATCAGGATCTCTAGAATCTCTAGAATCCCTATGCTTCTTCTTTTTGCTATTAGCATCAGGCAAACCGAACTGGGTACAAAATTGAGATCTTTCTTTGAGCTTATCAATCTTAAGTTGTCTGGAGAGCTTTAATTCATTGCACAAGTTTATACCTTCCTGAGTACAAACTCCTATCAGCTTACCATAAGTATAATCTTTATACGAAATTTCTCGGCGTTCATTCCTCAGAATCTTTTTAACACGCTCGACAAATAAAGGGGGAAGGCCATCTATAAACTTAGCTTTTCAATGCCCATAACTATTTTCGGGTAGTTCCATCACCCTACTCATATAAGTATCTTTATACCATCGAAATTCTCCCAAGGTTCTACATCGTAGACCATTTAATAGGGTATGAGCTGTCTCATACTGATTGGTAAATCTACCACTAAAATGTTCTAGAATTGTTAAGACTAGGGTATAAACAACGTCTTCTCTATTTGCAACAAGAGTCGTGCCCAAGTTATCAACACCTTCACCACTAGAAGTAGCATTAATCACATCAGCCTTTTGCTCAAGGTTCATATAATTATCCCACCAACCTCTGAGTTGGCCAGTAAAATCTGCAATAATCATTTTGCAAATATTTCTATCTATATTTTTAACATTTTTACAAATAGTTGCATACATAAGCATTCTATGAACAAGAATAGTTAACTGCCTATCAGTCAGACCATCAAGATTCTATTCATAAATTTCAGACTCACTATAAGAGGTATTAGTCTGATTTCAGTCTCGTCCCTCTATAAGCACATCTTGAGGAGTTGATCGAGAATAATAATAAGTTTGCATACTGGGTTTATGAGCAAATTTAGTATTACCACTATTCTTCTTAGGATAACCGCGAAGTTTATTAAATTCTAAAGAAACATGATTTTTAAAATCAAAAGTGTTTTCCTTATCATCCGCAAAATTTTCTGACAAATCCATAGGTTTTGCGCTAAAATCTGAAAACTTTTTATTAAGAAGTTCTTCCAAATCATACATCGATTTGAATTTAAAATCTTTAATATCATGAGGCCTCTGCACAGGAGTAGACATAGTAAGAGATTCAAAATTAGTTTTAGAAGTCGAAGCTTTATCAGAAACCTTTAAATCATTTTTTATTTGAATTATCAAAGCGGTTAATTCATCTAATTTCTTATCAAGAGAACCAATATGTTCACCCAAAACTTTAACATAAAGTCCCAAATAATTATTTTGAGAAATCAGGTTATTAATTTCATTGATGCTGACTGCAACAACATCTTCTTCAACAAATTTTTGAAAGGCAGTAAAAGTAATACCAGTATTATTTGGTAAAATAAAAGATGACTGAGGTGGATAAACAACCTTAATAATATTACCAATTTCATCTTTAAGATCGGTCAAGAACGTTGATGAATAGAGGTAAATAAGTGGTTATAAACCAAGGTACAAAATACATAATTTGATTATGTAAAGCACAAATTTCATAAAACTCTTGAGAAATATTATTTAAATCATCAGCACTATAAGAGTCAACAAACCATGTTTTGAACTGGTTCCATTTATCACTCAAAAATTCATTTTGAATGTATTTTCGTGCTAGTGAACCTGGACTAAAATCTATTTGGTGTACATTCATCATCAAATATCATTAGGATTAAAATCCATCTCAGATGCCGAAGGAATATCCTTATCAGAAATATTAGAAGAAATATCATTTGCTTGAACAATATTCAAATGAGGATCATTTTTTATTTTATTAACAAGTCGCTTACTTTGATCCGCAGAAATAGTCGCAGGTATACTATGTAAAGGAGCAGCACGATTACGAGCCGGACCATACACAGGATCAATCGGGGAAATATGATGAATAGCAAGCAATCTTCTATCAGAAAATGAATGTCTACTATAAGGAATATCATTAAACTGCATGCAAATCCTACCATCTGGATTTTGAGTAATATAAGAATACTCTGAATTAGTGACCGCATCGGCCATCTGACTAGGAGAAATAACCGAATCCAAAGTCCAAGTAGTTGGAAAATTAATTTCTTCTCATTTTATAGGTCTTCTAGTAGTGACCTTAGATTTATAAAAATTATCATCATCATCATCATCATCCTCATCATCATCGTCGTCATCGTCATCATCATCATCATCGTCGTCGTCGTCGTCGTCATCATCATCGTCGTCGTCGTCGTCATCATCATCAGCATCATCATCATCATCATCATCATGATGTTGTGAAAATTTTTATTTCCAAAACCAAAAAAAAGAATCACATGTTACAACACCATACTTTTAGAATGATTTTAATTTTTTAATCATTTAATTGTGAAAACTGCTTTTCAATCATTTTAAGAATAAAATAGTATTTTATTATTAAAATATGTTTTTATAATATTAAATCAGTCGTAGATTAAAAAAATCAATTTTGAAAAATTATTTTTCCAAAAAAAAGGAATCACACGTTACAACACCATACTTTTAGAATGATTTTAATTTTTTAATCATTTAATTGTGAAAACTGCTTTTCAATCATTTTAACAATAAAATAATATTTTATTATTTAATTATGTTTTTTTTAATATTAAATCAGTCGTAGAATAAAAAAATCAATTTTTTACTAATTTATAAATTGCAATTTTTAAAAAAAATTAAAATTGTTTTTAAAAAAATTAAATTTGTTTTAAAAAATTATGATATTTGTCACTATTTGTGTAAGTTGATGACATGTGTCTATTTTTATTTGAAAGTGTGTATTTAAATATTTAAATAATATTTAGTTATTTATCATTTAAAATTCTAAAAAATTATGACGCTGACATGTGACATTTTTTCTTCTCCTATTATATATAGACAGATAATAGAGAATAGTAAATGAGGTTGGATAACAAATTGGAGTTTTTCAAAGTTGACCGAACTGTAGTGTTACTAACTTGTCTTGGGGTTGTGGGGAAGTCATCAAATTGTCAATAATGTTAATCATTACCTGTTATGAATTGGATGACTTGCATGCAAGAACTAAATTGCAAACTTAATTAACTATATATATGTGCTACAGTGGTTTAGGGTTGGAGAAAAGTTTGGTGCAAATCACGGTATCACTATGGCCAAATGATTGCTAATTACTCATGAAAATACATTGAGGTATTCATCTAGATTCTTAATACAGTGGTTCGTTAGTAAGAGTAGTGATTATGGCTTGGGTTTTGGGTTTCGTAATTTTCTTATAGTTATCAGGTTATAATTCAAGTTTTAACATATTGAAATAAATAATTAAAGATTAGGTGCATTGTATTATATGATATCCTTATGAGAGTTGACATGTTAATTTGCATTAAGATTAGAAACTTGATTATAGATTTGAGTGAGTTTTTGTGTCTAGGTTAGACATATAGTAATATGGGTGTTGTTAGTTACAAAATTTTATTGTGATTATTTTTGTGAATAAATTGCATTGATTTAGAAGCCTAACGAAAGGGGAAGACTCAAGTTCCGGAGTAATTGTTCGATTGTTTGAGGCAATTGAATTTCTCAACCCTTGTTAAGTGTATAGAATCATGTATTTCATTGTAGCATGTGTTGGGGAGTAATGAGACATAGTGATAGGTTGACTTGTTCATATTGAATGATCCTAATGAGGAAAAAGGGGTAATAAAAGACAACTTGATTATATATTGATATGTGATGTGTTGAGAATGATTGAAAAGATTTATTGATTCATAATTGATGTTGTATCACAATTGTGTTGTTGTGAATTGTGTATTGATATGTAAATGATTATCTCCTCATTAATTGCGTGAACATGTCATTTGCATTGGTTTTGAGACATGGTTGTGACAAATGTTATGTGAATTGAAGAAGAATAAGAGGATGTACCATTTTGAAGGATGCGTCGCATGCCTCGACGGATATTATAATTCGAGGGGCATATCGTACGCCATGACATTTTCTATTATCGAGTGTCATGTCGCATGCCGCGACAGATGCATGGACAAATAAGTCTCTCATGGGTCCCGAACTGAGAGACAACAAGTGTGTATTGTTAGGTCAGACATGCATCACTATAATGGACATTGCATTGCACATTTTATCATTTGTGAACTTACGAGTACTTTTCGGTGGAGCTTGTGATTGGTGGACTTGATCTTGTGTGTTGCTGATCTGTAATTATTAAAGTGATGTGGTTGAACTATGTGCTATGTAAATTGTGAACTATTAGGTTGGACTAGTTTTTATACAGGTTGTAGTTGTGGATGTTAGATTGGGGTGCAAGGAGTATCCGTATTCTATACCCTTAGCTTTGTGTTTAGGAGTTTGTTTGCTGAGTGCCGTGTGGTTTGGTACTCACCCCTTGCTTCTACATTTGTGTAGGTTACGAGCCTGGATCTTTGTGATATTCTCTCTTCTCTTCTTGTCTGAGGCTTTCTGTGGAGATTTGTGAGGTAGTTGTTTGTCATCTCTGCGGATCCTTTTACTCCTATTTATGATTTTGTTCTACTTTAGAGACAATATCACTTGAGACTTACTTATTTTCTTTCAAATCAATTGTAATACATTAGAGACTTGTGCACGTGACAACCAGGTTTTGGAAGTTTAGTTAAGTTGACTTGTTATCCATATTAGTAATTGTTATTAAACTTTTATTTTATTTTATTTCCACATTTTATCGTAATGGTTGAGTTTTAGGCTGACTTGTCTTGGTAGGATACGACGAGTGTCATCACATCCAGTTTTGGGTCGTGACACTTTCTAACACACACAAACTTTAACAAAAAAATATTTTTATTGTTTCTTTTCTCAAAAAGTCACTCAACTTTGTTTTTAACTCAAAAATCAGTCAATTATAAGTGTTTTACTTACAAAGTCACTCAACTATGAATATTTTACTTATAAAGTTACTCAACCTATTTAATTGATTTTTAAAATTAAAATTTGTTGACAATAAATTTTTATTTCTAACCAAAAAAGTTTAAAAATAAAAAGATATTCATTTAAATCCTTTAATGACCCTTTTATTTTACTCTTATTCCACTAAAAAAAAGTTTCATGACCCATCTCATATTATTACATTTTCAGGGGATTCAGAGAAAACTCATCTAAAAAATTTACATGCAGTTGGTAATTTTTTTACATTTTAACTTGAAATACAGAAAATCCATCTCATGAAAATTCATTATTTAATCGGAAATTAACAAAAACCATACAATAGCAGATTAATATTAATGAAGAAAACGAATTTGAAAAGAAGAATAAAATGGTGAACCTTATTGTAATTGGGTAAAAGAAATGTAAAATATTACATGACCTTTTTTAGTCAAATAAGAGTAAAATAAAAATATCATTTAATGGTTTAAATGAATATCTTTTTATTTTTAAAAATATTTGGTTAGAAATAAAAATTTAATGTTAACAAATTTTAATTAAAAAATAATTAAATTGAGTGACTTTAGATAAAAATCAAACTTGAGTGACTTTCTGAGAAAAAAAAATCATAGTTGAGTGACTTTTGAATTAAAAAACTAAAGTTAAATTATTTTCTGAGAAAAAAATGCATAGTTAAGTGATCATCTGAGATATTATATCAGTACTGTTATACACTCCAACTCTGCCGAGATTTATGTTCCACCCCATGACTACTTTAAAGTGGGATATATTCTCCCTTAAAAAGTCTCACTCAATTTTGTTTCAAATAGTAACAGACATGCGCTTGTCTTTTCTTTTACGAAAAAAATTAACTTTTTTTAATTTCTTTTAAACTCTTCCTTTTCCATACCATATTGTATTCTATATTTTCTTGTTTCTCCCCCCCTTTTTTTTGTTATTGCCGAGAAGTCATGGCTCTTCCCCTCACTTTTTTTTTTCTACTTAATCTTTTGTGGCTTTCAATTTTATTTTAGAGTGAAATTAACAAATGTGTTCTTCAGTAATTAGAAAATATATTTTTTAGATTGGAAAAAAGTGCATTATTGGTTCAGATATATTTTTCAGTAAATATTTTGATTTTCCATTGTAATCTTTGTTTCTAGTAATTGTGGTTGGATAAGTTATTTTCTCTAACATAATTATTACTTTTTCTAATTGAGATATTTTGGGTAACTAGTTTTGATGCACGTGCCGTGAATGTCAAATCATACAATGCACTATTTTAAAAATAATATCAATATTATTAAACCAAAAAAAAAGTAAACAATTATAAATGGAATAATAAAGTATAAGTTCGTATGAATAATGGATGTAAATTTCCTTATGATTACTAATTGTGTGCATATTGAAAGTTGTGAAATCAATATCTGAAAATATCTATATCTATTTATAATACAGAGCTAGACAGAGATAATGTGATTTGACTCCTCTCTGTGGCCTCCAATTACATTTATTGTTTTTGTCCTTTTTTTGATTTTTTTTTTCTCATTTTAAAGTTACTTGTGATATGTAAACTGAAAAATGTCACTCTTAAAATATCTTAATTATTACACCTCTTAAACATACCTTCTCCTCCCCCTTGTAACTCTTTGGTTAATTATTGTTGGAGTTCCTGCTTTTAATATATATATATAGTAATTTAATATTGAAATTAAGGGGTGTTCGAATTTCACTGAACTCCGAACTCACTCAACGACTGCAAATCACACTTGAGCTTGTTAAGAAGAGAAAAAATAGAAACTTAGAAAATTCATAGTTTAAAATGTGAGGAGATCCACCCATTTATACCCAACAAAAAGTAGTATGAAAAGATGGTTATTGTGCCTTATAAAAAGTCACAATCCTTCATGAAAGTCATAAACTTTCAGAAAGGTCTCAACTCATCGGAAAAATTACAACTCTTTGAAAAAGTAACAATCCTTCGAAAGAGTCACAATTTTTCAATTTGAAAAGTGTCGGCTCTTAATATAAATGAATAAATATATTATAAAATATAGAAGATATACTAAATTGAGTTTTTTAAGATAAATAAGAAGAAGAATATAAAACTTTAAAAAACTGTAGTTTAAACATGTGAGGAAACTCCTCTATTTATAGCCAACAAATGGTAATATTAAAAGATACTTATTGTGCCTTATCAGAAAAATCACAATCTTTCAAAAAATTCACAACTCTTCAAAAAAGTTACAACTATTTGAAAAAGTCACAACCTTTTGGAAAAGTCACAACTTTTTGGAAACGTCAAAAGCCTTCACTGTGAAAATGTGTTTGCTTTTAATATAATATAAAATAGATTAAAAAATAAATATAATATAAATCATAGAAGATATATTGAATTGGGTCTATTAAGAAGAATATAGAAAACTTAGAAAGTTTGTAGTTTAAAAATGTGAGGAAAACCTTCTATTTATTGCCAATGAAGGGTAGTATGAAAATGGACTTATTGTGCCTTATCAGAAAAGTCGCAACCTTTCAAAATAAAAAAAAAATCACAACCCTTAGGAAAGATCACAACTTATCAAAAAAGTCACAACTCTTTGAAAAAATCACTACCCTTCAGAAAATTCAGAACTCTTTGAAAATATCACAATCCTTCAATGTGAAAAGTGTATGCTTTTAATATTATAATATAATATAAATAAATAAATAAGTAAAATATAAATTATAAAATATAAAAGATATAATAAATTGAGTGTTTTAAGAAGAAGAAGAATAGAAAACTTAGAAAATTCGTAGTTAAAAATGTGAGGAAAGCCCTATATTTATAGCCAACAAAGGGTAGTATGAAAATGTGCTTATTGTGCCTTATCAGAAAAGTCATAATCCTTCGAAAATGTCACAACTCATCGAAAAAGTCAAAATCTTTGGAAAAATTATAACCCTTCGAAAAATTCACAATCCTTTAGAAAAGTCTCAACTCATTGGAAAAGTTTCAACCCTTCAAAAAAAGTCACAACCCTTTAATGTAAAAGACTATATGCTTTTAATATAATATAATATAAACAGATAAATATAATGTAATAAAAAATATAGAAGATATACTAAATTGGATATTTTAAGTTGGGGGTATTATAGTAATTTAACATTCAAGTTATAAAGTTCATGCTCTTAACGTAGTATAGAATATATATATATATATATATAGATTCACTTTCTCCAGAATACATAAATGTGTTATTTAACTTCGTCTCTGATGAGTCCACAAATTGGACTCATTTAGGACTTTATTTTAATAGAAACAGTGTCCTCAAATGCTTATTTAGTCTAAATATCTGATGAAAACACTTAAGTTTCAGATATTTAAAGTTTTAGTGGAAGCATGGACACTTAGGAGAAAAAAGGAACAAAAAGACTGAAAAGAACAAAGAAGCTGAAGCCTGAGCATCGCCAAGCATGCTTAGCGATTCGCCGAAGGGATGCACTCCGCCCTTTGTTCCAGTACGCGAAGCCCTGAAGGAGAAAGATAAAAAAGGCGATAAAAAGAGCAGTCGGTGTTTCACCAATCAGTTCCGCGAAGCAGAAGTATACCGCCCAATGATCCAGAACGCACAGATGCTGAAGGCAAAGACAAACGGCAATGAACTAGAAGAAGGGCGAATCGCCGAGTCATTCGGCGTTTGCAACTAACCTCGCCGAGTGATCCGCCAGCACTATTTTCTGAAGTCTATAAATACTAAACTCTTTACTAGTTTTTGTGGGGAATTTTAGAGTTAAAAACATAATTGTAATTTTCACTTTAGCTTTCTTATTTTCTCTCAAGTTTGGAGAGGGTTTTTAGGGAGACTTGAAGAGAGAATGAGTTCATCTTCCCCAAATTAGAAGTGGGTCTTCTCCATTCTTCTTCCTTTGCTTAAATTAAGGTCTAATTTCTTATACCCATTTGATTTCTTTATCATTTTAGGTATAATTTCTTATTTCTTGATGTGTGGCTAAAACCCCCCATTCTTAGGGTGTGATTTAGCAAATATGTGTTGATATTATTATTGGGTTTTGCTTGCTGATAGGTTAGATGCATTTTAGTGGTGATTTCACCTAGTGGTTGTGGTTTAATTTAATGGGTTTGTAGCTGCAAATACAAAACCACCCATGTGTTTTCGGCTTGCTCGAGAGAGAGGTCGTGAAACCAAAGCCGCTAGACTGATGGCCTAAGGAGTGGGTTGACATGAGGTTTAGCCCGAGAGGGTGAGCCCTAGTCCCATATCCTAACACTCAGCTCGAGAGAGTGAGTGGGGTAAGGCGTAGGCTGGCCTTCATGCGACAAATGGGTGTCTGAGAGGAACCCATTTGAAACGGGGTAAGTTGCCCGAGAGGGAACTTATTTCCATATAAAGCTTAGCCTAGTCACTATTATCTTGCAAATTTCCTATCGAAAACATGTACCCGACGATATATATCAATATATATTGCGGTCACACCCCAAGAACTTCTCCCTATACTTGAATTTTCTCTTTATTTTTGTTATTTTAGCCATACTTGTGACAAACCCCCTTTGATATTTGACACTTTTGTGTCACCCCCTTGAATTTACTTTGTTTTTATTCGATAATTTCTCAATCTACAGCTAACTAGAACAAAATTCTAGCCTAACTACTATTTTCACTACCACTCCCTTGGAACACGACCCCAACCCTTGGTTGGGTTACTATATTATCGACGATCGTAGACACTCGAATCGTAGGTTAGTGTCATTGGTCACGATAAGCATCAAAATGGCGTAGCTGCCGGGGAGTGGTGTTATTTGGGAATTCTTAGTTAAGTAGAATTTCTGTTTTTAATAGTTGTAGTTTTACTAACTTAATTTTTAGTTTAGTTTTGCTTGTTTGTGTGTTGAAACAGGAAGAATGAGTGTGAATGATGACAAAGGTTCCAAATGGACCAAGTGCTATCTTTTCTCTACCCAGAGCCAAAAGAGGGGTGGCCTCACGAAAATGAGGCAAACCTCACTAATGGAACTTGAGTGAGGAGTTACGTCGTGCCACGACGTTAAATAAGGCACTTCTTGGGAGGCAACCCAAGGTTTTACCGCTTTATTTTTGCTTTAATAAATAATGGTGTGTTGTTTGTGTAGGTTAAAGTATAGAAAGTGAGTGAAAAGTGCAAATGGGTGAGCCAAAGGTCCACTCAGCGCATCGCCGAAGAAGTCGGTGACTCTAACTTAAACCGCTGTTGGACTAAATTCAACTTCAAAGTGGAGTCTGTAAAACTTGGTGTGCCCAAGAACTTATTGGCGAATGCTGACCTGGTCGGCGATTGCGATCTAGTCTGCCGTTTGGAACCCTTGTTTACCTGGAGGTCTAGTAAAACTCGGCGAGGTAAGTATCCACTCGGCGAGTTACTGAATAGATCGGTGACCACGACTAATGTCACCGAATGGGCAAGAATTGGACGGTTTCTTAACAGGCCAAAGGTTTAAACTTCCAACTTTTTCACTTTCCCTCGCTTTTAATCTTCCAAATCTCGCACCTAGTTAGTATTTTAAATATTTTTGCATTCCATAAGTATTTTGGTTGTTGATTTGTGCTCGGAGTTAGATTTCATTGCCGCTTAGCATTTCAAAGTACTTTAATCAGTACAAAGGTTGGTTTTCCGAACCCCGAGTTTACTTTCAAAAATTTGGTACTCATTTGCAATGATCATATCATATTGTCATGTGCTGGTCCTTTTGAGGTTACTCTGGGCACTGATGCCCATATTCAGAGCACTACACCAGGCACTGAGGCCCCGACAGATGGAGCGATGATACGGTCAAATTACACCTCCCTAAAGAAGCATAAGCGATCGTTATCAAGTAAAGAACCCAACTTGTAGGTCGGGGTCGATTCCACGAGGAAAATGGTTTAGACCTTACTTTAACCAACAATTATATTCAATTAGTCAAATTACTTCCAGAAACAAGTAATTAAATGGGGGGATTTTGAAACAAATTGTAAAAATTCAATATGTGATCAATACACAAAAGTCAATCTTTGTTGTTATCAAGATGAGAGAATTAACTAGGGTATATGTGTTCCCCACAAGCTCATAACGCAGTAATCCTAGTAATAACAATCCTTTCCTAGTATATCACATGCAAAGTGGTAAGTTATGTATC
>JAJOOR010028113.1:0-21130 GCA_036250505.1 Solanum acaule | reverse complement strand
AATTGGCATAGGTAGCAATAGGAATCAACAATGTAATTCAATATCATAAACATAGTCTAAGTACAATTCCATAAACAAAGGGATCAACCCATAACTTTTCCTATAAGGCCATAATCCTCAACTCATCAATATACCAACAATTCAACATGAATAAGTATATATAATCATAAGAAACATCAATACAATCTAATCTAAACATAATTTCATCAATAGAGATAATATTCACAAAGTCCCACATCATAGGCCAATTTTCGAGAATTTGGGGATCATGGGTTCTTCAAGAATTCCTCTGAAAATTGTCTTAAAAACATTAATTCCACATTAATTCATCAATAGAATGATTTAGAAAATCGTTTTACAAGGAACCCATGTTTAGATTGAAAATTGGGAATTTTGGTCTTTGAATCACTTTTGAAAATCTTTGATAGAACTCCTTGAATGAGACGTTATTCAAGAATCGAGAGTCACCATACCTTAATTATTGAAGAACCATGAAATTGAAGAAGAAATAAGTTGAAAACCCATCTTCTAGCTTAAGCTTCATCAAGGTCTTCAATGGAGTTTTTGAGAGAATCTATTTTGAGAGGGAAGGGTCAATTTGAAGAATGGAGTCTAACTTTAGGTTTTGGGGTTTTAACCAACTTAAAATACCCTAAAATACGTAGAATAACCGTTTATAATAGTTCCCCAAAGTACCCAAACTACCCCTCACTTTGTTGGACCTTTTAAAATAAGCCAAACTTGAGTTTTATTTTCGCAGATTTCGTCCGGAAACAAGTTCGCGATGCGGAGATGTTCCAACAAGTTTTCTAGAAATTAAATTCGAGAGAGTAGAGTCCGCGACATGTCCGCGACGCGGACCAAACATTTGGCCCTTGGTGGAGCTAGTCTGCGACGCAGACATGCTCCATCCATGAGCAATGTCAAGCTGCCTTGGCAGCTTGCTTGGCCAAGGTTGGGGTCCTCTTCGGGGACCCTTAGGGTGGCCCCCGGGGCGTCGTATCCAAACGTTTTGACCCTAAAAACATTTATTAAGCCACGAGGGTCACCTCCAGTGATTTTAGACTCCAAACAACACATAAAAACATGAACAACATACTAGAACACACCAACACGTAAAAGACTATTTTTCGAACGTCTTGGTCATCCCTTGACGTTTGACTTCCAAACTCTTTAAAACTGACTTAAAAGGCTATTCTTCATTTTTGACAGGTTATTAATGCATAAAACCCATGTGAGGCTCTACTTTATCCTACTTTATTTTGAGGGTCGTTACAATATCCCCCACTTAGGAACATTCGTCCTCGAATGACACTTAAAACACTTCTGAGGACTCACTGACCTAACTAGCAGCTCACAATACACAACATACAACATCAACATGAGAGCACACATTAAGGAGGAGCATCAACTCCACATAAAAGGCTCAAAACAACTTTGTGCAATTCAAAAAAGTAGCAACACATCTACCAACTCCTTATGCATCAACTTTATTAATTCCCATTTCTTTGGAGGAACTTCCTTCTCCAAATCATCACTATGCTTAAAACTCTTTACCTCTCATAAGTATAGGAGGAACTACCTTCTCCATATCCAATGAGCATCAACATATATATTAAGAAATCAACAAGAAATTTCTTTAACAAGACAACATCAAGCATGCTCATTACAACTCTAATGGAGTCAACATCACACAACATCTATGGGTGCAATTTTAACCATGAGAAATAAAGTTCGTGAAAATTCAAAATACAACTTAAGCATGAATTTTCACAAAAATATTCACATACAAGGAAATCAGATCATAATCACCATTCTCATTTCAAACACCAAAGAAACAAAACATGCAACTATCTCATTAAAGCACGTTATGCAACTTTATCATAAGAAATCATTTAAGCATGCACTTCAAATCATCTCATGCACTACCAGTAAGTTGAAACTTTATTCACAGACTCATAATGCATCAACCACATACGCCTTTCTCATGTTCATAGGAGGAACTACCTTCTCCTGAGCATGACATGATATTTACCCCTTTTATATCATCATAGGGTCCATTATGCAATGGCTTTCAAGTGCACACATAGACATGATCAACATTTCCACTCATGAGGCAATTAAGCAATTCATACTAGTTGCACCCTAACATGAGGATTATAGATCATCTACTAGTCTTATCATTTAATCATCATACTATCAACCTTAAGAACTTTATCCTACTTTATTTTGAGGGTCGTTACAATTCATGAAGTATCAACCACTTCCTGTCGATTCTCTCTCTGTCCAACTTGATTGGTCACAGTTTGGCTCAACATCCAGATAGCTTCCCGGAACTCAACATTGGTGACCTCTCCTTGGGGTTGCACTTTAGGTGCATTAGGTACCCCTTGTTCCTGTGGTTCAATATTCCTTCTAGCGGGATGACCAATGACAACTCTTCGTTGAGGCATGATCTGAAAGATACGCGCAAGCACAAATTAGAAGAAACTTCTTAGAGATAAACTCTATCGCACGAAATGAGTATGAAAAAAGTAGGATAGTTCCTAAGTGTTGCAACCTCCTAATTATAGATGTGGAGCACTTCACACTAGGACTCTACCGACACGGCTTTATAGACTCCCTAAGACTCTTGAACTTTGTGCTCTAATACCAAGTTTGTCACGCCCTGAGCCTACACCCTGGGCTGGACTGACACTCGAGAACCATTGATGGCCCCTAGCAAACCCTTGGCCTGGCTTAACTCTTAGCGGAAGTCTTACTCATGATAAAAATACTTTAAAAAGTAAACTGAAATCTCATTAGATAACTTAGAATGTATATAGAAACATTCACTAGCCAAAATGGCACTCAAGTCTCAAACATCAAAACATGAATGGAAAGACTCAATCACTAACATCAACTAACTGTCTATGAAGCCTCTGACAACTGAGATGGACGTCGGGACAAGACCCACGACATCCTAATGAACTAAAATGACAAAGTAATACAAAGGGGTCCTCCAGAAGCAAGGAAGCTCACCAACAACTCTGAAGCTCAACTAGAATCAACGATGCGCTGGATGCTGATCCTGGTTACTTGTATCTGCATCATTAAATGATGCAGACAACTAGTATCAGTATATTGAATGTACAAGCATGCAAGGGGAAATACTAAAACAAGACATAAGCTTGAAAGGAATTGAAGGAACATACGTGGTCTCAACTCAACTCAACTCATTTAAATATAAAGAAATAATGTAAATGCAATATAAATAAAAGTTTTAAAACATTGATAACAACTTTGTGTATTTAGAAATACAATATAACCTTTTTGTATGTGAAAATTCAAGTAATCTCTCTGTATATAAGAATACAAAATATAACTTTGGGAGTTTCTCTAACCGATAACCATCACTTAACAGTTATGTGATGATACAACGGCTTGCCTCACGCTGCCAGGACCGTCCTATACCTTGCCAGGGGCATATAACCTAACTACTAAGTTGATCCATTAGTCTATGCTAAAAAGCACTAAGGAATCATCTAAAAAGTATGACCCTTTTCTATCCATGATGGCTACATGGTTTATGGGGGCTGGGACTTGTCTGAACTCTCTCGCATATCGGTGCACAATACTACTCCCAAAATATACTAGATCATATGTTCAAAAACATAACTCTTTATGTGGTTTGAGGTAATTACTCAAAAACTAGCCCAAAGGCTCTCTAGGGAAATCAGTATTTCCTCGCTTGCCTAATTGTGAAAGCATTTACTCTTTACTGAAAAACTAGCTCAAAGGCTCTTGTTGGAAATCAGTGTTTCCTTTCTTGTTTAAATGTGAAAACATTTACTCTTTGGAATACATAGTCCCCATATAGTCTTTTGAAGAAATGAACTTCACTCTTTACTATTTACTTAACTCAAAACTCAAGTCTTAAAACGAGTTTAAAGCATTTGCTAAAGACTTTTGAAAGGACTCTAAGAACTCTCTAGACTTGGCTCTCAACTTTCCTTGAATTTGAAATTTATGGATACAAGGTTGTGATTTGTGATAGGAAAGATCTCGTGATGTTTAGGAGTGTTTTTAGATAGTTAAACATGAGAAACGATCAAGAAATCACTGTCTCGAAGCAAGTACGCGGCGCGGAGATGCATTTTAATATCTCGTCGCGCAATAAATTTTGAGGCAGAAAGGTCTATGACCGCTCCGTGACGCGGAGAGAAAATTTTCCTTCCTGATGAACATGTCCGCGAGATTCGCCTGACTTTTTCCTTCTTCATTTTCTACCCCAATTTTCCTAATTTTGATTCTCTTTCTCAAATTCTCTTTAGATTCAGATACCCAGTATATGTACACAAGAATCAATTCATAATGACTCTAAAATCAACACGATTTCCTAAAGAACTCAACAATCCCAACTTAACTCAAGAACAAAAGCCAATATTCAAGAACACAATTCAAAATCATCAACTTTCAACTTTCTAGAACAAATTTTGCTGAACTAAACATGATTACAGCGTGGATGAATGAATCCAACGCTATGAATGTCTCACATACCTCGTAGGATTGAATTCTTGGCAAAATCGACGAATCTTGAACTTTCTATTCCTTTCTCCTCCTTAGTTATTTTCTCTAAAACCCTAACATGAAATATTTGAGTGTGTAAATGGAACCAATTCAGTTTAGACCCCTAATTAATTAATTAAAACAAAATAACTTAATTGGGTAAGGAAAATACCAAAATACCCCTTTAAAATCCGATTAACTTTTCTTATTCAGTCAGCCCGACTTCAAACGGGTATATTTCCCTCATACGAACTCAAAAATGAGAAACATACGTGGTGTTGGAAATATAATTCAAAGTCCTTTCATATAGTATCTTGTAGCACACCTAACTCATCATGTACCGATAATTATGCTCGTTTGAATTTGACCCAAAAACTCATACTTTACATAACTTAGCCAAATTCCAGATTTTCATTCTTTCCAAAAAATGTTCTTTCTAATTCTAGCTCTTTCAAATAACGGGGTGCTACACATGGTGCCAACCCTCTACCTACAGAGGTGTGGTTTGGGTGAACTGGTTGGCGTAGGGCTCCAGGCCCCAACCCAAAAAACTCCGACGACTTTGTTTGCTCGTTTTCTCACCCTAACTCGCCTAAAATCAAATGGTTTCTTCCCCAATCACTTAGATTTGAATACCCAACCTAAGTACAACTAATCTAATCAAAACAACCCTCAAATTCCAAGGATTTATCTCAAGAATTCATCAAAATCCCAACAAAATAAGATTTAGAAGGAAACTTCAAGAACACTTATCAACAACTCATCAAGAACTCAAACTCTTCAATTTCAAGAACAAATCTTCGCTGAAAATGACATAATTGGAGTGTGGGTGAATGAACCCAACACTATGATAAATTACATACCTCTTAGGGGTTAAACTCATGACAAAAATACACAACAAAACTCAAGAATCTCGACGAAAGCTTTGATCCTTTCCTTTTTTTCTACTCTTTTCTTTTCCTTTCTCTTCTTGAAATCTCAACTAAAACCCTTAGCGTAGATTATGATTATAAAACTGAAGTTAATCAGTTTAGATCCCTAAAAACTTACTAAAAATGAATTAAATCTGATTGGGTAAGGAAAGGACCAAAATACCCCTCATATTTTTGGATAACTTTCCTTAACTGGACAGCCTGACTTTAAAAGGGCATATCTCACACATACGAGCTTGAAAATTGGTAAACTTGGAGGTGTTGGAAATATAATTCAAAGACATTTCATTTTATATCTTATGGGCCACCTAACTCATCATGTACTGAAAGGTATGACCATTTGAAGTTGACACAAAACTTAGATGAACTTAGGAATGAATTGAATGGACTCTATTTAGTTCTACTTGGAACTCAATGGTCTACATCTACTGACCTTAACACTTAAGAAATTTTAAATTCCTCGGTAAAATCCTACTCACAACGAAGGATGGTTCGAGTCTTAGCTCAATTTTTTTCTAGGGTGTTACATAGATGTGCAACCTATATCTATACATCTTATTGTATAGCCTCAGCAGAACTTAAGTATCTAAAGGACCAATCAAAATTTTTATTGGATAAGGTATTTATTAGACCAAGTATCTCTCCATGGGGTGCTACAGTGTTGTTTTTTCAAAAGAAGGATAGTTCTCTCTGAATGTGCATTCACTTTTGGGAATTAAACAAGGTTACCATTCAAAATAAGTATCCTATTACAAGGATAGATGATTTGTTTGATCAACTACAAGGATCATGTTACTTATCTAAGATTGACCTCGGGTCAGGTTATCACTAATTGAGGGTGAAGCAGGGTGACATTTCAAAGAGGGCTTTTCAAACTTAGTATGGTCATTATGAGTTTTTGGTGATGTCATTTGGTTATACAAATGACCCGGTGAAATTTATGGATTTAATGAATAGGGTACTTAAGAATATCTTGACATGTTTGTGATTGTGTTTATCAATGATATCTTGATTTACTCATGGAGTGAGGATGAGCATGTTGAGCATTTGAGGATTGTGTTGCAAGTTCTCAAGGGTCGTGAATTGTATGCTAAGCTTAGCAAATGTGAGTTTTTGTTGATGTACTTTTATTTCCTTGGCCATATTGTCTCCACTAAAGGTATTCAAGTGGTTCCTAAGAAAATCAAGGCAGTTAAGAATTGGGCTAGACCTTTGTCCGCTTCGGGTATACAACTTGGGTTTGGCCAGTTACTATAGAAGGTTCATGGAAGGATTTTCTTCCATTGCTTCACCATTAATGACATTTACTAAAAAAAAGGTAAAATTTTCAATGGTCGAAATCTTGTGAGAAGAGTTTCAAAGAGTTGAAGGATAGACTCACTTTAGCCCCTATTTACACATTACCAGAAGGACCGGATGGTTTTATGGTTTTTTGTGATGCTTCAAAAATTAGACTTCCTTGTGTTTTGATGCAACATGGGAAACTAATTGCTTATGCTTCAAGGCAATTGAAAGTTCATGAAATGAATTATTCGACCTATAGTTTAGAGTTAGTGACGGTAGTGTTTGCTTTGAATATTTGAAGACACTACTTGTATGGTGTTCATGTAAACGTTTTCACCGACCATAAGAGTTTGAAGTATGTATTCACTCAAAATTATTTGAATCTTCACCAAATGAGATGGCTTGAATTGTTAAAGTATTATGATATGAGTGTCCTATATCATCCCGAAAAGGCGAATGTGGTGGCGGATGCTCTTTGTCAGTTATCAATGAGTAGTGTTGCTCATTTGAGAAAGATAAGAATGAATTAGTTTGCAATGTTCATACATTATCCCAATTGGGTGTTCATTTGGTTGATTCTAATGAAGGTAGTGTAGTTATTCATAATGGTTCAGAATCGTCTTTTGTATCAAATAAGAAGGCTAAGCAAGATCTTGATCCAAGTTTAGTTGACTTGAAGAAGTTAGTTACCGAAAAATCCATTGAGGCTTTCTCCCAAGGGGGAGATAGTGTCCTTCGATATCAAGGTCAATTATGTGTTCTGAACGTTTATTAGTTGAGAAATCAGATTCTAACAAAAGCTCACAATTCTTGGTATTCTATTCACTCAGGATCCCCCAAGATGTATCGTGATTTGCGGGAAGTCTATTGGTGGAATGGGAAGAAGAGGGATATTGTTGGATTTGTGGCTAAGTGTCCAAATTGTCAACAAGTACTATTTGAGCATCAGAAACAAGGAGGTTTGGCTCCAAACATTAGAGTTCCTACATGGAAGTGGGAAGATCTCAATATAGAATTCATTATGGGTTTACCCCACACTTGTCGACTGTTTGATTCGATTTGAGTCATAGTGAACTGGATGACAAAATTGACTCGTTTTCTTCCTGTTAAGACTTCATTCTCATCGGAAAAGTATGCCAAGCTTTATATTTGGGAAATGGTTAGGTGGCATGGAGTGTCTTCGTCCATTATCTGTGATCGAGGTATTCAGTTTACATTTCAGTTTTAGAAGTTGTTTCAGAATAGTCTAAGTAATCAAGTAAAACTTAGCATGACTTTTCATCCTCAGATTGATGGACAAGACGAGTGTACTATTCAGACATTAAAAGACATGTTGAGATCTTGTGTGATCGATATCAAGGGTAATTGAGATGACCATTTTTCCTTTGGTTTAGTTTTCTTATAATAATAACTATCATTCTAGCATTAAGATGACACTGTTTGAGGCTTTTTATGGTATGAGGTATAGGTCTCCTATTGGTTGGTTCAAAATTGGTAAGGTTATCATGATAGGGCCCGAGTTTGTGTATGACACTATGGAAAATTATTGATTTATTCGTGATAAATTGAAAACGGTTTAGAGTCGACAAAAGTCCTATTCTAATGTTATAATAAGAGAGATAGAATTTGGTGTTGATGATTGGGTCTACTTAAAAATTTCAACAATAAAGGGTGTGATGAGGTTTAGAAAGAAAGGGAAGCTTAGTCCTTGTTATATGGGCCTATATCAAATTTTGAGGCATATTGGAAGTTTCTTATGAACTGGAGTAGCCTAATGATTTAGAACCGACACCGGTTTTCGATGTGTCCTAATTGCTAAAATGTGTTGGATATATGACGTCCATTGTACTTTTGGAAGGTTTTGTAGTTAAAGAGAATCTTTCTTATGAAGCGGTTCCAACAGAGATTTTAGACCGCTAAGTTTGAAAATTGAGAAATAAGGAAGTTCCTTCAGTGAAGGTTTTTGGAGGAACCATTTAGTTGAGGGCGCTACTTTGGAGGCCGAAGTCGATATGATCTCGCAGTATACTCACTTCTTTCCCTCCGCTCCTATTCTAGCTTGACGTATTAATTCTTGATGTTTCATTCTTTTGGATTCATGCATTTTAGTCATTCTTATATTTGCATGTGCATGCATGTTCATGAAAACTTGATATTTGATGTTATGATTTAGCTTGGCGTGATTCACCATGTTTATGTGCATTTTGATGAAATTTTCATTTATGTTAGATTGTTAGTTTCTCTCCTACTTTATTCATGCTAGCTTGAGTCCCATTAAAGGACGAATGTTCCCAAGGGGATATTGTAACACCTAATAATTTAGAAAAGGAAAGAAGGCCAAAGATAGTTATTGTCCAGGTCCACGAGACAAGTCTACGGTTCAAAGGATATTCTAAGAGTCGTAGACCAGTCTCGTAGGAAGTGGAAAGATATTTTGTAAATCAAGCCCCAATAACCCATTCTATTATTCACTAGGACGGTCCGTCCAATGGCAATGTGGAGACATATTCAAGGCTTACCAATACATGCCTTCCAAATAAAGAATCAAGTAAAACTGATTACGTCTTTTTTTTAAAGAAAAAAGAACCTAATCAGGCATACTAACTCTATTTCATGTATTTTTTATTATTAGTTTAAGATCATTTACAACTATGTATAAATTTAAAGGTCCTAGTATTTAATGTATCATTTATGTGCAGGAGGTTGGTTGTATGCAGTCTTCTGGTTTCAGCCATCTTTTGCTTCTTCTTTTGATTGTTTTAGCAGAGCTACAGTGGTTAACTATTCTCTTCATCTACATTCTTCTCATGATCAGCTCAACAATCACTTCTTTTACAGATCCCCCGGGATAAGTCACCTTTCTCCAGAAAATCAATAATTTATTACAATAGGCATCAAACTGAGAATGGAGAGGATTGATGTAGGTAACTAAACTCTAGGCATGATTCACTAGTTCATTATCTATGATTTTTTGTTCTTACTATTTCCTACATATGTTGGCATAATATATGACTTTATGTGGTGACAGTATCTTTAACCTATTGTTTTGAAAAACGGAACTCCTCATAAAATTATTATGACATTGTGAATGGTCAAATAATAGTAATAGGTATGCAATGAAAATATTTAGACATGATTTTTCCAGTGATCAGTATTTGAACCCCACAAAAAAGGAGAATTGTTTTCATAATAGGGCTCTTTGTAATAGGAGAGAATAGGATGTTTGCATGTGAATAAAATGTGCCTACCATGAAGCTTGTTTGACTAAGGAAACAAAGAGGATCATTTGCAGTAATTATGACAACATAACTTATTAGTGGGAAGAATTATGTTGCACCTTAAGTAAATATTCACATTAACCGTAATTGCATCTTTGAAATGCATGTTTTTCACTTCTTGTACCATTTTCACCACCAAACAGTATCTTTTGAATAACTTGGAGTTGGTGATTGTATTTCTTCTCATAAGCATCTCAAGATTTTTTCTAAAACTTCTAGTTGCATGCTCCATACACTTCTGGTTTCTCACAATTTTATTAATTAAAACATGCATTATTTTTATTGTATCACTACTTGCTGCCATAAAAATTTACAATGCATATGAGTTTCGTTAGCTCTTTTGGATGCTTATATTTGGAAACTTCTCTTAGTATTACATTCACAGGAATTTAATATTCCAAGATTTACTTAAATACTATCATGGCCCTTGACTTTGTAAATCTTTTGGAATATAAATTTCTTAGTTGACAGTGGTTTTGAAAGCTTTTCTCTTTGCTTGACAAATGATGTGGAGTCATGACCTTAATAATAGTTACGTGATACTCCCTCCGTCCCTATTTAGTTGTCCATATTTCCTCTTTTAGTTGTCCCTATTTAGTTGTCCATTTTGACAAATCAAGAAAGGACAACAAAATTTTTCCTATTATACCCTTATTTAAATAAAGTTGTCATAAATAAAGTAAATAAACTTATGAACTTCCCAGCATTGATTAGTTATCTTGAGTGAATTTATTTTGGAATTGTAAATTGTACTATAAGGGTAAAATTGTAACTTCACTATGCTAATCATTGTTGCCTTAATCTGTGTGTCATTTCTAAAGTGGACAACTAAATAGGGACGGAGGGAGTATACTATAATATGCCCCTATACGCACTTTTTTTTTACTCTTATGGTTTACATGGTGCTTGGTATATTTAGAGCATGCACACTACACATTTATGAAATTTTAATCCCTTGAACAGGTCAAGGATTCAAAGTTCGAAGAATTCATTCCTAAGAAGGTGAAGAGCAAGATGAAGCGACTGAGAATATTAAAAGAACGAGTTGGTGAATTACAAAAGGAACCAATTATTTTAGGGGTTATTTGGAGATGTTTCCATTTTTATATGCTACATTTGTATTTTATCCTTTATTAGGAGTCAATGCATATAATATCATACAATTTAGATTGGTATTTGTTTTGGTTAATATGATGTTTTAGTTCCTTGTAAACAACTAGTTTGAAATTTTATATATGAATATTGATTTGGGTTCGTTTTTAAATTTTTACATATATTTAAATTGTAACATATTATTAGCCAGAGAAGGTTCACTCTTGAGAAGTTAATTATCATATTTTTTGTTGCCATTAGAAGATTTTAACGAGCGGAATGATAATCAACAAAAGAAAAATGTGGTCGCTAAAGAGGAATATAATGACCGCAATTTATTTCGTCGTTAAAGAGTTTTTAGCGACTGGATTCTCAATGCGGTCGTAACACTTTTGACAACAAGGCTTTTATGACCGGCGATGACCAAATTTTATCCGGTCGTTATTACTTTATAACGATTGGATATGTACTTATAACGACTGGATTTGCCCTCGTTAAAAGCCCTTTTTCTTGTAGTGCTACTTGAAAGGCTTATGTTGAAAGGATTGAGGGAGAAAAATGTGAGTTTTGATGCTTATTATGGTTGTGTGACTAGATGAGTCTTGTAATGGTAGATTTGAGAAGGTATATTGTGAGGTAGTCTTTAGCATGAATGGGTTGCTATATAGTTATGTGTGTTGTTGGTAGGAGGTTATGATGAGTTTGGAGGTGAGTTGGCAGATTTAATGAATGAGGTGTTTTGGAAGAGTGTTGATGTGTAGAATGAGTAGACTCCATAAAGGAGAGTATAAGTGTAATTTACCTTGGTTCAGAATCACCTTGGGTGATGAGTGGGAAGGTTTAGTGATGTTTAGCTCCGACCTTAGAATTGAAAGAATGATGTTGTAAAGAGTTTGTATAAGCTTATCCCTATGGGGGAGGTAATGTGCTTAGGTGATAAGGTCATTGAGTTTCCTGGATGTTCATGAGTTAGGCTTGATGTATGTTCTCACCTAAAGAGGTGTAGTGAGTTTCATGAGTTTAGACCTGATGTGGTAGACTCATATGAGACCTTAAGTTGTATCAGTAAGGTTGGTTGTGAGTAAGAAGTTGCTTAATGAGAACCTTCCTAGTTTAAAAGATCTGGTATGTTGATGGTTCCTTATAGTGTAAATGTGTTATTGAGGTTCCTATGATGTTTCATGTTAGCCTTAGTTGGATTTACCCTTATGTGGGGGATGGTATGTTGAATAGTTGGTTGTTGAGAGTGTTGATATCCTTATCTCTTTTCCTCCTATTCTTATTCAAGCTTGAGACCAAGAGTTTCGAGTAGCTTCTTGCATGTTTTGGAGTATTGTGTGATATTGAGTTTCCATAGTCTCCTTACGTTATGCATGTTCTACTTGAATTCCTGTTAAATGAGAAATTGAGTTTCAGGAATTGTAATCGTCTTGTTGATGTATATGTAGTTGAGTTGTCTATATGCTTTATGAGGATAAATGTTGAACATGCTTAAATATATGTTTTTATGAGGAATGTGCTTATTGTGCTTAATAATGTTGTTATGAGCATGATGTGACTTGGAGAAGGAAGTTCCTCCAATGAAAATAAAGAATGTGAAGTTTTGATTGCATAATGAGCTTGTAGATGTAGTTCCTACCTTCTTGTTGTGCTTTGAGCCTTTTGATGTGGAATTGATGTTTCCTCCTAAGTTGTGTGCATTTATATTGATGTTGCATGCATGATTATGGGCTGCTAGACTTGAGTCGTTACCCTTAATGTGTTTAAAGTATCATTCGAGGACGAATGTTCCTAAGTGGGGGATAATGTAACGACCCTAAAAATGAACTAGTGAAACTAGAGCCTAACGTGTGTTAGTTTGTGTTACTCTTGAGTTTTGATGGTGTTGTATGTTGTCCCGAGTCATGGTTGAGGTGCTTAGGGGATTAAATGTGAAGGTACGATTCCCCTTGGACCACTCTAGGGGTCCTTGAGGAGGACCCTAAGTCTAACCCCCAAGACCCCTTGATTCATGAAAGTTGGCCATTTTGGGGTGACCTACGGAAGGGGTCCACGCCCTGTAGGTCCATCCACGCCCCGTGGATGGCCTCCGTAGGTCAGTCCCCTCCAAACCAAGCCACAACCCCTATTGACGGACCAGCAGTATGGGGCGTCAACCCATCCACGATCCATGGATGGTTAGCCGTCGTTTGCATATGGTTTGTTGTCTAGGACTCGGCCAAGTGGGGGGGGGGGAGGGGTGAATTGGTAAATTCACCCCAAGTCCTAATTAATATGGGGACGGTTAGTTTATGTGTTTTTAGGTATTTTAAGAGTATAATTGGAATAAAATAGTATTTTAGAGTCATTACTTCAAAAACCCCAAATCAAATCTCTCCCTCCCAAAAAGGTTCTCCCTAGAAACTCCATTGGAGCTCAAGGTCAAGACCAAGCTCGGGTTGGGATTTCAAGGAGATTCTTCTTCAATTTTGTGGGTTTCTTCAAGTATAAGGTATGGTGGCTTTGATCCTTGTCTAATCTTCCATTCAAGGAGCTAATTCAAAGAACATTTCAAATCACAAAAAGTTGGGTTTTCACTCAATCTCCTGGGTTCTTACATCAAACGTTTTCAAATGATATATTGATGTTTAATCGATGATTTTAGATAAATATATCCTATGAACCCATGATTTCTCTCAATTCCTAAATTGTGACTCCTAAAGTGGGTTTATTCATTATGAATGAATGTTGATGGATTTATGCTTATATTGGTTAAGATTATTGAATTGTATCATTATCTATGTCTAATTGTGGTGAATTTTTGGTGAATTGAGGATTTCTGAACATAGCCTTGAAAGGGCAATTAAACCTAATTTACTTGTTGAGGTGGTGTTGTGATTGAGCTATTGATCCACTTGAAAGGTGGAGGTGTTTACTTTGTATATTGATCCACTTGAAAGGTGGAGGTGTTTACTTATCATGTACATTGTGATCATGGCCTTGAAGGCCTAATTTGATGAATTGAAGTAATATCATGATGTTGTATATAGGAATGTGATGTAAAGCATGTGTGTGATCTAATTGAATGAAAGGTGATCATGTTTAGAAGTTACTTGTGTTAGGATTGAATGTTATCTCTCTATTAACACTTGTGAATAATGGTGACTATATGAAAGGCTATTCTCACATACACACACATGAATAAATGAATGAATGAAGCTTAATGTTAATCTTAATGAATGTTGAGTCTATTGAAAGGTTATCCTCAATTCTACACTAATGAATGAAATGGAGTTCCCTGGTGAAAGGCTATTATCATTTTTAAATCTAGGAGCTTTCCAATTAATGAATGTTGGGTTGGGATGGATTTCATCACGTGTGTTGAGGCGGGGTATCGAGTAGCGATCTCTTATCCCTTAATGAATCAATGTAATGTACTCCGTGGGGAATAATGCCAAGCACCAAGTGGATATGGATTGAGGTGGATGCTCATAGGTGAGTTGAGGTGGGTCACTTAGTTGCAATCTCTTGAGATGGATGCCCTCACATAAGTTGAGGCGGGGTATCTAGTAGCAATCTCCTTATCCCATAAACTATTTGCCCACATAGGTCTAGAAAGTGGAGATCCACTAAAGCTATAAAAAACGATGGTCCTACCTTAGGCAAGTAGGAATCCCTTATCCGGTGAGGGTAACATCGAGATTCCATGTCAAGCTCTCATGGTCTATGTCGGTTAAGGCTTACCCCCACAATAATGTTAATGAACTATGGTTTCTTAGGTGTACTACTTAGTGTGGGTGGTGGAATGGGACACCATCTATGCATTGCACAAGTAGGCACTTGAGAGGAGTCAATGTGTGTTCCTTATAATGATAATGAAATGAATGGACTCTTGTGATTATGTGAATGAAGAATGTTTGTCTTGTGTCTAATGAATGAAGGTGTTCTTAATGAAGTAATGAATGGTGACTTAAAGTGCTTATATGTGTAATGTAAAGATGCATGCTATACTTGGATTGTTGATGTTAGTACTTCCTTGTTATAACTTGATGAATGTGAATGTGCCTTGTCTAAGGTGACTTCAAAGGAACACTTAGTGTGAGTAGTAGTATGGGATGCTACTTGCACATTGCACAAGTTTGACCTAGAGTTATCTTAGGTGATGGTCCTTATGTGATGATCTTGCCTTATATAATGTTATATCTCTTATGAATGGTTATTGTTGAAGTTGGGAAGGTTGCATGTGAGTTCACCTTTCGTGACTTTAGGGTGATGCTTTGGTGTAGATGGTGGTGAAGGACGCTATCCATATATTGCACAATGTGTTGCCTAAGGGTTACTTGAGGTGAATGGTTAAAGGTAAAGGTAATGGGTTTATAAGTTGAACATGTCTCTATTGTGATTAATGACTTGTATGTTGGTTATGATTGAATATTATGACTCTTATACTTGTATTTCAAGAAGTTTTACCAAAATAGCATAAAAGCATGTTCTTCAAACAAATGTCCTTTTTATCATGTTTTTGCATGGCTATCATACTTAGTACTTAATTGTGCTAACCCATTCTTCTACTATGTTTTACTACAAGTGTAGGTTGTGGTAACTAAGTAGGATTCTCTAGTTGAAGTGCTTGGATTGCTATTCCTCCAAGTCTTGGTATGTCCTCATGGATTCGAGGACAAATGTTTAGAAGTTTTCTCTTATGTTTCATTTTGATGTAATAGACATTTAGAACTCTTTCGTTCATAAAGGGACGTGTCCCTATTATGTTTTGAGACTGTGTCTAAGATGGCCATGTGAGACTTAGTCTTCCGCTTGCGTATAAATGTTTTAAATGTTGATCACTTTTGAATAGTATGGTTTTGAATAAAAAGTTTTTAATTCTTTATGATTGCTATTACTTATGCGATGAATGAATGCTATGAGGCTTGTATAAGACCCCTTCGGGGTCGAGTACGCCGTGTTATGACTAGGGGGTGCTCTCGGGTCATGACACATTATCTCCCCCTTGGGAACATTCGTCCTCGAAGGACACTTCTAAACACCTTACAGAAAATAAAAACTCAAGACTAGCAGCCCATTATGTATGACACATCAAAATTATGCATAAATCGTGAGGAAACATTAACTTCATCTCATCATACTTAATGTAACTCGAGAAAGTAGGAGCTACATCTCCAACTCATTATGCATGAAATTCTCATAACTAGTCATATTCAAGGAGGAACTACCATCTCCTAGTCATAACTTGTTGAACATACTCTCATGGAGCCCATATGCAATTTACTCTCAAAAAACATTTTATTTGAGGAGGAATCTCTCAACTCCAAACTAAAGCATGCTCATATATTCTTCTCATTAGGTACAATAGACAACTCATACTCAAAGCACTACAACATGAGGAAAACAATTCACATAAACTCATTTTCTTTCAAAACACAAGTTTTCATGAACATGCATTATATAGGGAAGTCAAGGCAACACATAAACACATAGCAACTTTGCTAGCTAGGCACACCATCTCCCCCTTGGGAGTAAACCTATAAAACTCTTCTAAACATCGTCTATCACATAATCATAGGAGTAACTACCTTCTCCAACTAAAAGCAAGCTCAACACAACATTATGGAGCCAATACACCATTTCATCAAAAGCATAACAAAGCATGTTCATCAAATTATCTCACGAAGTCAAATATGCCATCATCATACTAAAATGCACAACAACATGAGGAACATGTAAATCATGAAAACTCATTTTATACTTAAACAAGAATTCTCTCAAGAACATGCATAACATAAGGAGATCATGGAAATTTTCCAATTCACTCATGACTCCAAAACATAAAACAAGCCCAAAAAGGAACTCTTGGTCTCAAGCTAGAATAGGAATAAAAGAAAGGAATGAGGATATTGGGACTCTCTATCAATCTTGCTATCTAAGCATACCATCTCCCCCTTGGGAGTAAGCCCCTACTAAGACCTCAAATACAACGCCTTTCAAACTCTCCCAAAGCATGACCAACACTCATAATAACCTTACCGGGTTCTTCAAAACAATACAGGTTTAACAACTATGCATGCAAACCCTACCAAGGTCAAAAGAGTAACTCTATGGGACGAGTAAATCATGTGACACCCATAACATCCAAGACTCCACAATCATGAAACGAGTTAAGGAGGACTTATCTCTTAAGCTAGAGGAGGAATAAAAGGGAATATAAGGATATTGGGACATCTCATTGGCCATTGGTCTCCCAAATAGCACCCTCAACTAAAACCCTTACTAAAATACCATTCCTCAACATTCTCATGGAAGCACTTCCTTACTCTTCTATTTCTTAACTCTCTGGTCTAAGATCCCAATTGGTACTTCTAAATTAGAGAGGTTCTCATGCATCTCTATCTCACAAGAAATTTTACTAACACCTCTCAAGATCTCGAATGAGCCTACCAAACCGGGACTAAAATTATCAAACTTAGTACACCTCTTAATGTGAGAATTTCAAGCCAATCCAAATCATAAGCATCTAGAACACTCAACTTTTCACATCCATCACGCAAGGTGATTCTAAACAATGGAGAATTACATTCCTATCCTCTTTTAAAGGAGTCTATTCACTCAACAACTCTAGGCATCCTTAAACACCACTATTCATTAAATCCTCCATCACATCATAAAGCTCATTATGGCTAAGTTGGGTTCTACCAACACTCACTAAGGACAACATAAAAACTCATCATGTCTAATTTATCAATTCACAAAAGACAAGTACTACCGGAATAGAAGTAAGCATGAGACACATACCGGAAGCAACATTAGGAGGATACTCTTGTTCACCTCTAGTTTGAAGAGCATCGGACCAAATTTTCTTCCTCTCTCTTCCCTTAGTGGTAAGTACCAAGCAATTTCTCACTTTGTGGTCACTTCCACCACAACCATAGCAACCCTTCGTGTCGGGTAGACACTTACCATCATGCCTTTTTCTACACCTAGCACAAGTAGGCTTAATCACATAAGATCCACTACCACTCATTCCTTGAGATTTTGGGGTAGACACGTTCTTTTGGTTAAACTTTAGGGGAATCCTGGAAGAGCTTTGACCATAAAATCTTTCTTGAGAGGGATTATCATTATCAGCTCTATATCTCTTTGTTCCTCTAGACCTCTCTTCAAGTTTTTCCCTTCCAAACCATTGAGCATGGATCACAAGACGACCAATATTCATATCATTCTCAAGCATATCCATACTACATTCTTTTTCTACCAAGTCAGATACACCTGATACAAACTTACTCATCTTCATCCTAGGGTCAGCCATTATGGATGGAGCATATCTCAACAACCTAGTGAACACCCGAGCATACTCTTCAACACTCATCCTACCTTGGCGAAGGTTAGTAAAATCAAGTATCTTAGCCTCTCTCATCTCTAAAGGACAAAACCTATCAAGGAACCCATTCTTAAATCTTTCCCATTCCATGGGGCTCACTTTTACCGGCCTCGCCTCTTTCCATTGACTAAATCACATTTGAGCAACATCCTTCAATTTGTAGGCGGTCAATTACGCCTTCTCTACCGGAGTCACACCCTAGAAACCTTATCTATAAACTCTTGAGGATCTTCCTCCATCTTTGACCCATAGAATTCCAGAATTTATATCCCGACTTGAGTCAACAATTGAAAACCATACCTAAACTTCTCATTAGACACATACTCCCCTATTGAGACAATAGGATCTTGGAGAGGAACCTCTTGCTCCTCATTGTCTTTCTCATTCCTTTGAACGTAAGCCCTTGAATTAGTCATGTCCTGAAAACCATAGGGAATACATTAGGAGAAAGACCTAATAAAACTAAACTCTAGGGAACGACTTAGAGAATGAAGAAGTGAAGTTTTGCTAACATCTGATAGCCTCATATTCATAAAATGTGGCGCGCTTCACATTTATGAACAAGACTCTACTAGATGTTGTTTGAAACATCCTAAAACCATCCCAAAATCTTGTGCTCTAATATCATGTTTGTCACAACCCAAGGTTACCCTCTAGATGTGACATGGCGTACAAAGCTCCGAGAAACCTCATACAAGCCTCATAGCATATCTTGAACATAAGAACATAGGAAAATAGTGCAGAATTTAAAACTTTTCTTTACAATCGAAGTCTTTTATAAAAATGAGAGAGAGTCTATAACACCATGTCTCAAACCATCTATAACACTTGAAAACAATCTTAGGGACACGACCCTTACAAAAGTCTAAAACATAAAGGAAAGGCTTAAAGGACATAATGGCTAAGCCCTCAAATACTATGAGGACTAACCAATCTTCTTCTTCTTGATATATTACGGTCCTAGCCACGAGGGTAGAAGCCGATATCACCAAATCCTACACTTATAGAAAATGTAGAAATATGGGTTAGTACAAAAATGTACTAAGTATGGACGCCATTCATAAAAATCCTTAAAACATGCAAAACTGGACATTTCAGTTGAAAACCATGCTATATGCCAATTTTGAACATCATCTTTCAAATAGTTGAGGAATGTAGCTCACAAGACAACTCATGTACAATTCATCATAGCATAAATGATATCATCATAATTACAAGCATAGTCTCCAACTTAAACATAATACATACCCCAATAATCACAAGACATAGTTCACACAGATAGTTGAATACCAAGATCATCTAATCATACTAGAACTATCACATAAGTAACCCTAAGCTATACTTGTGCAATGCATAGATAGGATCCCATAATCCTATCTACACTAATTATCACTTTTAGGCCACCATAATCATGAATAACGTACCTTGACCTTATCCATAGGCAACACTCATAGACAAGGAGACATTTGTAACACCCCGAAAATTCTATGACTTAAGTTAGAGCCTCACCTTGTACATAATGACTTAAAAATAGTTAAAATGATGTTTCTAAACCTAAATTAATGCAATTGACTTGGTTTGGAAGAGTAAGAGTCTAAATGTCAAGAAACGACCACGACGTCCGGAAACTAGAGAAGAATGTGTTCTAGTGTGTCCTTTGGTTTTGGGCAGGTTTGAGAGTATCGTATGATGGTATAATCTTGTAAAAAGGTTTAAAGTAGGTAAATGTATGTTTATAGGGTCAAAATGTTTGAATACGACTCCCCGGGGCCACCCTAAGGAACCCCGAGAAGGACCCCAACCTTGGCCAAGCAAGCTGCCAAGGAAGCTTGCAAATTGCACTTGGTGGGACTAGCTCCGCGTCGTGGACTAGCTCCCCCAAGGAGCAAAGAGTTTGTTCGCGATGCGTTCATGTCGCGGACTCTACTGTCTTGAAATTTAATTCCAAATATCTTCAGGGAACAGCTCAAGTCCGCGACGAAATTGCAGAAATTCAGATATCGATATTTACTTCATTAAAGAGTACAACTAAGTGAGGGGTATTTAGGGTACTTTAGGGGACGTGTATATAATGATTTTTAAGTCAATTTACCTCACTTTTATCACTCAAACACAAAATCCCAAAGATCTAAACCTAAAGTTCCTCCTTCTCTCTACTCTCTCTCTCCTATAGAACTCCATTGAAGAAGATTGGAGTTTTAAGAAGAAGACCAACTCTCCAAGGTTTCAACTCAGATTTTCATGCTTAATTCGTCAATAAAGTATGGTTGCTTATCACTCTTAGGATTCCTTTCCCCAAGAGGCCCCTTCAAGATGAATTTCAAAATCTCCAATTTCTAGGTTTCAATCCAAAAACGTGGGTCTTCTTCCTAAAGTGAAATTGATGTTATAAAATGACTTTGATTGATGTTATATGAACAATTATGGATGAATTTATGTTGTATCTGTGGTTTCTTGAAGAATTCCCCATGAGACCCGTGTTTCCCCTTCTTTTCCTAATTCTAACCCTAGTTTGTGTTGGATATTGATTGAAGGCTATGAATTGAATGTGATGTTATGTAATTCATGTTTGTATGATGATTCTACCCTAGGTTATGTATAATTTCTATGAAATTAGGGTTGAG
>JAJOOR010028112.1:0-25729 GCA_036250505.1 Solanum acaule | reverse complement strand
GATTTTGATACGGTTGCTCTAAAATTTGGGTTAGACCCATTTCCCACTCAATTTGACCCCCTAAACAAGAATATGAAGTCGGATTTTCAAAAAACGAAACGGATTTTTTTATATATAGCTAAACAAGTGTCCAGTAACTTCCGAAGCACATTTTTAAGAACTTTTTGGGTCATTTCAGAACCGTAGGTGGGACAGTGGGTGGCACCCAGTGCTTGCTGAAATTTGCTTTATTTCCCCCTTCTCGGATACGGGGTGTTACACTAGCCTTCTTACTTAGACCTACTTTAGCTTACTAGATTTTGGGGTTTTACATTATCTCCCCCTTGGGATTATTCATCCTCGAATGAGATTCTAGGCAATTTTTTCCAACGAAAGGACTCAAGATTAGCAGCCCATCATGCATGCAACTCATCAAAATGCACACAACTAAGGAGGAAACATCAACTCCGCATCAAACCTATTCAATGCACCTTACGCAAGTAGGAACTACATCTAATAACCCAATATGCATGAAATTTTCAGATTTCATATATTCAAGGAGGGACTACCTTCTCCATCATCTCAGAACATTCTCAACACAATCTCATGGAGCTCATATGCAATTCAATCTCAGAAAGCATATCTAAACATGTTCAACTCATCTCATAAAGTCTATAGGAAACTCATACTCAATGCACATTCCACATGAGGAAAACAATTCACATAAGTCCTTTCTTTCCAAACTCATGTTTTTTCATGAACATGCATATAAACAAACCATGGAAACACATAAAACACACATGATTTCTAAACATAAAAAAAACAAGAGGAAATTCATTACCTTAAGCTAGAGTAGGAGTAGAAGGGAAAAAATGAGGATATCGGGACTTCATATCGTCTTCGGCCTCCCAATTAGCACCCTCAACTAGGTGGTTTCTCTACAAAACCTTCACGAAAGCTATTTCCTTATTTCTCAATTTCTTAACTTCCGGTCCAAAATCTCAACCCGAACTTCCTCGTATGAAAGGCTCTCATCAACTCCCAATCCTTCAAGGGAAATTATGGATGTCGGATCTCCAACACTTCTTAAGCATAGAGACATGGAAAATGGGATGCACGGTTGCCAACTCATTTGGCAAATCTAACTCATAGTCAGCCTTACCAACATGCCTCAAAATCTTATATGGACCTACATATCGGGGACTAAGCTTCCCCTTCTTGCCAAACCTCATCACACCCTTCATGGGTGAGATTTTTAAGTAGACCCAATCACTAACCTCAAACTCAAGGTCCCTTCTTCTAACATCGGCATAGGACTTTTGTCAGCTTTGGGTCGTTCTCAACCTCTCTCTAATGAACCGGACCTTTTCCATAGCCTCATGAACCAATTCGAGTCTCATCAAGGAAACTTCACCCACATCAAACCACCCTATAGGAGACCTACACCTCCTACCATAAAGAGCTTCAAAGGGGGCCATACCAATACTAGATTGGTAGCTATTATTATAGGCGAACTCTATCAATGGCAAGTGATCATCCCAACTTCCCTTGAAATCGATGACACATGCTCTTAACATATCCTCTAATGTTTGGATCGTTCGCTCCGCTTGGCCATCGGTCTGTGGTTGAAAAGTCGTACTAAGCTTCACTTTTGTGACAAGACATTTTTTGAATGATTTCCAAAACTGAGAAGTAAACTGAGTGCCTCTATCGAAAATAATGGACAAGGGTACACCATGCAATCTTACCATTTCTCTCAAATATAATTTGGCATAGTCTTCCACCGTATTAGAAACCTTGATGAGAATGAAATGAGCCGATTTAGTCATTCGGTCTACTATAACCCAAATTGAATCATATTGGTGCCTAGTACGTTGCAACCCTACTATAAAGTCCATATTCACATCTTCCCACTTCCAAGTAGGAATGCTAATACCTTGATATAAACCTCTAGATTTATGATGCTCAACCTTTACTTGTTGGCAATTTGAACACTTAGCCACAAATCCCACAATATACTTCTTCTTCCCATTCACCAATAGACCTCCCGCAAGTCACGGTACATCTTGGTGGCTCCCGAGTGAATAGAATATCGATAATTATGGCTTCTGCCAAAATTTGTGCCCTTAAGTCATCAACATTTGGAACAAATAACCGACCTTGATATCTAAGT
Organism: Solanum acaule; assembly: GCA_036250505.1. Taxonomy (NCBI): domain Eukaryota; kingdom Viridiplantae; phylum Streptophyta; class Magnoliopsida; order Solanales; family Solanaceae; genus Solanum; species Solanum acaule. The sequence goes on along the minus strand of JAJOOR010028112.1, from coordinate 23,577 downwards.
ACCCCCATCTCCCCCTTGGGAGAAAGTCTCAACGGACTTCTTGAGTACCGCTTCTCTCAATTCTACCAAAATTGAATCTAGACATTACTTAGCTTCCATATCATCACAAGAGACAATTTGGAACCATTATGAACTATGACACCACCCTTGGTAGAGTCTACTAACTGAACACTCAAATGGGCCAATTTATGTACATCTCGTACCAATTCTTTCTTATCATCATTAATATGAGCAACACTACCCATAGACAACCTACTAAGAGCATTCACTACTACATTAGCTTTGTCGGGGTGATAAAGAACACTCATGTCATAATCTTTCAATAACTCAAGTCACCATTTTTGGTGAAGATTCAAGTCTTTTTGGCTAAACACATATTGCAAGCTGTTCTAATTGGTAAACACATCAACATGCACTCCGTACAAATAGTGTCTCCAAATCTTTAGAGGAAATACGACCGCCACTAACTTAAGGTCGTGAGTAGGATAATTCTTCTCATGTGTTTTAAGTGTCCTTGAGGCATAGGCAATAACTTTGCCATTTTGCATTAGACACCCTAGCCCAATTCTCGAGGCAGCACAATAAACCACAAAACCATCCATCCCTTCCGGTAGGGTCAACACCGGAACGGAAGTAATTCTATCCTTCAACTCTTGTAAACATTTCTCACATGCTTCCGACCTTATGAACTTAGCCTTCTTTTGAGTCAATGTCATTAAAGGAGAGGAAATTGAAGAGAAACCTTCAACTTACCTTCTATAATAACCGGCCAAACCCAAAAACTTCTAATATCCGAAAGTGATTGAGGTCTAGGCCAATTCTTGACTGCATCCGTCTTCTTAGGATCTACCTCAATACCCTTGTTGGAAACAATATGACCTAGGAAAGCTACGAACCTTAACCAAAATTCACATTTGCTAAACTTTGCAAAAAGTTGTTGGTCCTCAAGGATTTGCAATACGAACCTCAAATGATCAATATGCTCATTCTCACTTCTTGAGTAGATCAAAATATCATCGATAAGCATGATCACAAACATGTCAAGATATTATCTAAACATTCTATTTAGCAAGTCCATAAACACCGTCGACGCATTAGTTAAACCAAATGACATTACTAGAAACTTATAATGACCATATCGAGTTTGGAAAGTCATTTTCAGAGTATCTTCTTCTTTCACCCTCAATTGATGATAACCCAATCGAAGATCAATCTTAGAGAAATAACTTGCATCTTGAAGTTGGTCAAACAAATTATCAATCCTTGGGAGAGAATACTTGTTCTTAATGGTCACTTTGTTCAATTGTCAATAATCAATACACATTCAGAGTGAACCATCCTTTCTCTTAACCAAAAAAACAGAGCACCCCATGGAGAGATACTCGGTCGGCTGATACCTTTATCCAATAGATCCTTCAATTGTTCTTTCAACTCCTTAAGTTCAATCGGAGCAATTCTATAAGGAGGAATAGAGATAGGTTGCATATTGGGGAGAAGGTAAATACCAAAGTCTATTTCCCTTTCTGGAGGAATGTTGGGCAAATCATCGGGAAGCACTTTCGGGAACTCATCAACAATGGGGACCGACTCAAGACTAGGGACTTTGGAATCCACATCCCTCACCCCAACTATATGATAGATGCAACCCTTAGAGATCATATTTCTAGTTTTTTGACAAGAGACAACCCAACTCTTAGATATTAAATCCCCCCTTCCACTCTAGAATAGGCTCATTTGGAAACTGGAATTTGACTACCCGAGTTCTACAATCTATACAAGCATAGCATGAATGCAACCAATCCATCCCAAGTATGACATCAAAGTCTAACATATCGAGTTCTACCAAGTCAACAAGAGTAACTCTATGGGACAAGGAAACGTGACATTTTCTATATACCCTTTCAGCCAACACAGAATCACTAACAGGAATAGAGATAGAAAAAGGTTCTAACAACACTTCGGGGAGCACATCAAACCTAATAGCCATAAATGGCGTCACAAAAGACAAGGTAGCATAGGGATCAAGCAAAGCATAAACATCTATTTGAAAAACTTTTAACATACTGATCACCACATCCCAGGAACTATCTTGATCACCTTTAGTTTGGAGAGCATAGAATCGGTTTTTCTTAGGAGCATTTTCACACGAACCACTTTGACTGGATGAGGGGGTGGGTTGAGACCTACGATGATTATCTCCCTCATTCTTAGCAACCAAAGGACAATTCCTTACCCTATGATCCATCTTACCACACCTAAATCAAGCATTGGAACCCTCTAGACACTTACTCTCATGGTTTCTCCCACATTTGGCACAAGTAGGCATCATGGATCTACTACCATCTCCTTGAGGTTTAGGGTTAGACACCCTTTCATTGTTAGACCTTGGAGGAGCATTAGAAGAGCCTTGCCCGAAGAACTTTTTTCGGAACCTTTAATGACCCCATCCACCTAGCCTAAAATATGAATAGTTACCAACATCCATATTTGCCCTTTTTGCTTCCCTAGATCTTTCCTTGAACTTTTGTTCCTCAATTTGTTAGGCATGTGATTTCACGTATAAGGACACTTCATCCAATACTAAGTGCCAACGATCGTTCAATAGTAATATAACCCAACTAGTGAGTTGGGGTGAAGTCCCAAGGGAGTGGTTCGTACTCAAGAATCAATAGAAAAGCATAAATATGCTCAAGTTAATCATAGCTAGAAATATTTACAAGCATGGTTTAAATTATAGGTGACACAAGTGTCAAATATAAAGGGGGTTTGTTTGTACTATCAACTAAAACAGTAAATCACATGAAAATACGAATATGGAGACGGGATTCTTGGGATGTGATAGGATTATGGGCTAAGGTAAACAACCGGGTAATTGTAATTAATAGTAAACAACTACAAATCGGTGAATAAGCTAGACTTTAGTGGGGTAAACTTTCTCTCGAACAATTTACCCTGAATCAAATTGGTTTCTCTTGAACACCAATAAGCAGCAATGAAGCACACAGCCTTCGCTTTAGCCCATTCACTTTCTCGAGCTTAATGTGTGGAAAAAAGGTTTAGGGTTCACTATCTAGAGATGAACCCATAACAACCCAATACCCATAGACTATCGATTCAGTAATTTTGGTTTTAAAGCCTCTCTCTCGAGCAAGCCAAAAACACGAAGTTAAGATTGTATTTGCAACTACAACTCATTAAATTCAACCACGATTACTGAACGGAATCATTTTGAAACAACAAATAAACTATCAATTAACAATACCCAGTAGTTAAATCAACCCATAATCACAAACTTACACCCCAAGAATTGGAGTTTTAGCTAGACATAGTAAAAAGGTAAAAAATGTTACCAAGTTGTGTTTCCATCAACTGGGTAGGATTGATATAGTCTTTACAAAGGTCTAAGATGAAGAATCTTCAACATCCACTTCCAATTTCTTAGATATGGAAATCTTCAAATCTTCAAAGCTAAGGAATATTGTCTCTCTATTCAGTTCTAAGCTCTAAATTTCAAAAACTACCGAATGTTAAATCAGATACTAAACTAAAAATTTAAACAAGTATTTATAGTTGTCAAAAAGTACGTCGAGAAGGTTCAATGGCGCAGTTAGTCGGGATCACCGATCCAATCGGCAATCCGCCCTTTGGTCATTATCATCACCATTTTGCTTTTGCCTTCAGCATCGTCAGATCTGTAACTTTGGGCGATATGACACTGCATCGCGGAATCGTTCGGCAACTCGCCAACTGCTCCATTTTCTCGCCAACTAGATTTTCTCCTTCAGGGATTGGCACTCCGAAACATTAGGCGAGGCCCTGGCTGTTCGTTGACTCGCCTAATGGGTTAGGTGATCCTCAGGCCTTCTTTCCTTCGTTCTTTCAGCTGCCTTGTTCCTTTTTGGTCAATACTATCCATACTTTATTCCTCAATCCAAATACCTGAAATTCAAGGATTTACACCAGTTATTGACACAAAATATGCATTTGAGGACACTAAATCTATTAAAATGAAGCCCTAAATGAGTCCAAATCATGGACTCATTAACACCCCTAACTTAAACTTTTGCTTGTCCTCAAGTAAAACTCAAGTTCAGCAGTGCAAAAAGGATGTCTCAAACAGTGCTACACAAGACTCAATCATGAATGCACACAACAAGACTCAACTTACTCATGCAAGGATCAATTGTGAACTCAAAGACTCAAGTTGTGACTCACCATTATCAAAGAATCTCAAGCTCACATTACTTGCTTCAAATGCAAGTTCAAGCTCGACAAAGGTGATTAAATGCCCTCACACAAAGAATGATTCCATATTCACACATAATGGTTAAACAATTTAAAGTTCTAGAATCAAATGCAACGCTCATACTCACAAAGATGAACACAATGTATGATTTCACCCATAGGTTTGCCCGTATTTTCCAACCAACATTTGTTTAAGCTCACTCAAGATCAAAAAGGTCTTTTCAAGGCTTGTAACGGGGCTGAGTACAAAGGTATGGTCATTTAGACTTAATGGCTATAGTCCTCATAAGATGTGGTGTGAACAACAGTTCCTTTCCTTTTCTTCATCATTCTTCATTCGTGCACACAAGTCATCCCATTATTCACTTTCCATGGATTGTTGGTAACCCCATTTCTTTTTGTATTTTCACAACTTTATTCCACAACTTTTTCATTCTTTTTCTTTTTCATTCTTTTTTTCTCTCTTTTTTTTTGTATGGAGGGGTTCCATTTTTCTCCAAACATGGGTAAAAGGGGACTTTATTGCACTCCTTGATTTACCTTCTCTTTTCACCACACCCCCAACTTAGGCCTTTGGCCTAAGTCGACTATTGAAACAAGCCACAAATCATGAGGATTATGGGTATTGGATCAAGAAAGGTTATGTTTTCATCAAGTTTCTTCCAAGAAAAGGTTAGGACTCAAAGGGTGCTTAAAAGGAGTTCACACACTCTCAAGGTAGGCCACAAAAGAGGTATAATGTCAAATTGTTTCACACTCTTTAAAGTTTCCTAAGATCATATCAAGAGATTGCATCACTTAGTCAACCAGACCAACGGGGCAAATTCTAGGTGTCATCACACATGGTTCATGGTAAGCTCATCAGAAAATGCATTGACACCAAAGTCAAACAAGACTCCACACTTTCGCTAGTGTGCAATGTTTATCACGAGAGACTCAATTCGATATCTAGCTAGTCATAACGAGATGCAAAGAGTTCAGATATTGACTATGCAACTTCGTTTGGCCTCATTGTAGCCGCACATTCATTTTTATTCAATTATGAGCACTATTCAAGTCATCGGTATTGATTAAAATCGATACTCAAATTTGCAAAAGAACAGCCACATTCAACACAAATAAGAGGTGGTAAAAATTTTCGAAAGGGTCAAAAATCATTTACAATAAAAAATACAGAGTCACAAGCTCAAACCTTCCACAAAAAGCACTGTAAAAACACAATTATGGCTCAAAAACCTAATATATAAACAAAACCAGAGAGTCACAATCACAAAAAGTGGGGTTCAACTCACCACAAATAAAACATTTGTCCTCAAATGCAAACAAAAATATCCAAAAGTTAAAATAAAGAAAGACAGAGAGGGTGGTAAATAGGAGGTCCTATCTACACGGTCGCTCCATTTGACTAGGCATCATTGCCTGGTGCATCACTCTGGTCCTGGGTCTCAGTACTCTTAGTCACCTCAGAAGAAACAGCAGTACCAGACCCACTAGGAGCTATCGAGGGTGTATCTGCCAAAAAGGTCTGCACAGTTGCATAGAATCCTCGGACCCATGAAGGAATATAGGGGCCTAAGGGAGTAGTCTTCCTGTCAGAAATGGGCCTCTTTCCCTTTCCTTTATCTCCAGGTAGAGATTCTTATCTTCCCTTCTTGGAAGGATTTCACCCCCCTTCATTTATTGTGATATCCCGTGCTCTTTTTCGGGATGGCATGACAATATTGGTCTTTACCATATCTGCAAAACATCAGGAAAAAGTTAGAAAACCTTCAAACAAAAGCACAGAAAAAAAGTCGCAGAGAGACTCACCGAACCAGTCGGCGAGTCACCGAATCGCTTTGGTGAGCTAGATCGGGCTTGCCTAAAGTATTGGCTCTAAAATGCTGGCATGTCGATGATAGGAAGGGCCTTTCGGTGATTCACGGATAGCTTTCAGTGAGCAAGAGTTAGCCTGCCGAAAGTTAAAGTGCAAAAAGGGTTGAGAGGTGCAGACAAAGGGTGAACAAGAAAACTTTCGGTGAGTTAGCGAGTGCCTTCAGCGACCTCATGTTTCTCTCCAAAAGTTACAGAGCCTAACAACATATTAAATACGAAATTAAAGGTGAGATGGGGAACTTCGATAAACCACCGAGTGGTTCGGCGAGCTTGACCCAACTCGCCAAACGACCCAACGTTCCTACTTTCAACCCATCACCTTGAATTCAACGCCGCAACCCCCGAAAACAAATCAAAGCATGCATTAGTCAAATTAAAGCAAGACCCATAACACCCATTACCTCAGGATACTCAGATTTCTCCCGATTTTGCCAATTTTGGCCAATTGACGACTTTTGCCCTTAAAAGGACGTCACCCGCTCTATCATTGGGTAAATTATGTCGTTTGGCACAAATACGGGCTACTCAGATTTCACCCAACCAAACTAAACAACATGCAAACACAACCGCCACAAAATTTAAATCATTTCAACGCACAAGAATACGAGATTTCAACAATCAAAACAATACGGGCAAGATTATCAAATTAAAATAGGCATTCAACATTCTAATCCTATCAGAGAGGCCCAGCACACGAAGAAAAGATAATATTGTTTCAAATGAGTACAACTTCGATAAAAATAAACTCGGAGTTCGGAAAACCAACCTTTTATGCCTAATTAATTGCTATTGAAATGCTAGGCAGCAAAGTATTTCCAATCCCGAGTACAAATCAACAACTAAAATACTTATAAAATGCAAAAATACTAAAAATACTAAATAGGTGAGAATTTGGGAGGATTAAAAGTGATGGAAACTGAAGAGTTTGAAAGTTGAAACCGTTGGCCTTTTAAAAATCGTCCAGTTCTCGCCCATTCGGTGACATTAGTCGTGCTCGCCGACCCACTCAGCGAAATGTCGAGTGGTCACTTACCTACCTAAGTTTTACAGGACCCTCAGTTGATGTGGGGGTCCAAACGGCAGATTAGATCGGGATCGCTGACCTGGTCGGTGATTCGCCAATAATTTCCTAGGTTCATCGAGTTTTACAGACTCCAATGTAAAATTGTTTTGAGTCCAACGACGGTCTAGGTCGGGGTCGCCAACCTCTTTAGTGATGCGCCGACTGGACCATTTTCTCACCAACCTATACTTTTCAATCACTTTCCACACGTCGACCTACACAAACAACACATCATTATTTACCAAAACAAAATTAAAGCAATAAAGGGTCTTGGGTTACCTCCCAAGCAGTGCCTTAGTTAACGTCGTGGCACGACGCAAGTCCACATTCAAACCTCCTTTTTGTGGTTGACCTTAGTGTCACTAGGTAACCCCTCTTTATGCTGTGAGTAGAGACAAGACATCACTTGGTTTATCTGGGCTTCTTGTAGCTGAATAATCATGGAATGAGAGGTTGTCATCTGATTAAGCATTAAGACATTCTCTTTTATTTCATTCAACAATCTATCTTGTTCTTCGATTTTGTGTAGGTTAGGTGAGATGACCTCTTCATTTTGTCCACCCTCTTGTTGTTTCATCTTTTGACACTCGTGAGGGGGAAGGTACTTGTCCTTCTTGTTGGACCTTGCCTCCAACTCCATGACCTTCTTGGACAAGACATCCAGCTGAGTCAACAATGCGGCCCATTCTTGGTCTTTTTTTGTTTCCTTATTGGCATTAATCATGCCATCAAGGAGTTGGGCTACTACTTCATAGGGTTGTTGTATCAAACCACCTGCAAAAAGTTGATCAACAACACTTCTATTTGTGGGGCCAAGACCTCTATAGAAGCATTCTAGTAGTATTTTATCTGGTATTCCATGAGTTGGGCACTGCTACAGTAATGCCTTAAATCTCGGCCACATCTCATGGATAGTCTCACCCCCCAATTGCTTGAACGTTAGGAGGTTATCCCTAAGATTCAAAAATCTCAAAATGGGGTGGTCCATTTAGTCACCATTCACACTCATTTTTCCAGTTTCAACACAAACAAGAAAAACAAAACTAAAAATTAAGTAAATATCACTATAACTAACAAGAACAACATTCAACTTAACTAAAAATTCTCAAGTAACACCACTCCCCGGCAGCAGCGCCATTTTGATTTCACGTATCAAGACACTTCATCCAATACTAAGTGCCAACGATTGTTCAATAGAAATATAACCCAACTAGTGAGTTAGGGTCGAGTCCCAAGGGAGTGGTTCGTACTCAAGAATCAATAGAAAAGCATAAATATGCTCAAGTTAATAATAGCTAAAAATATTTACGAATAAAAGCAAGTTTTAAATTATAGGTGACACAAGTGTCAAATATAAAGGGGGTTTGTTTGTACTATCAACTAACACGATAAATAACACGAAAATACGAATATGGAGACGGGATTCTTGGGATGTGATAGGATTATAGGCTAAGGTAAACAATCGGGTTATTGTAATTAATCGATGAATAAGCTAGACTTTAGTGGGGGTAAACTTTCTCTCAAAGAATTTACCCCGAATCAAATTTGTTTCTCTCGAACACCAATAAGCAGCAATGAAGCAAAACCTTTGCTTTAGTCCATTCACTCTCTCGAACTGAATGTGTGGAAAAAGGGTTTAGGGTTCACTATCTCGAGCGGAACCCATGACAACCCAATACCCACAGACTATCGATTCAATAATTTTGGTTTTAAAACCTCTCTCTCGAGCAAGCCAAAAAAACGAAGTTAAGATTGTATTTGCAACTACAACCCATTAAATTCAACCACGATTACTGAACGAAATCACTTTTAAACAACAAATAAAATATCAATTAAAAATACCTAACAGTTAAATCAACCCATAATCAGAAAATCACACCCCAAGAATTGGGGTTTTAGCTAGACATAGTAAAAAGGTAAAAATCGTTACCAAGTTGTGTTTCCATCAACTGGGTAGGATTGATATAGTCTTTACAAAGGTCTAAGATGAAGAATCTTCAACACCCACTTCCAATTTCTTAGAAATGGAAATCTTCAAAGCTAAGGAAATACTGTCTCTTTATTCAGTTATAAGCTATAAACTTCAAAAACTATTGAATGTTAAATCAGATACTAAACTAAAAATTTAAACAAGTATTTATAGTTGTCAAAAAGTGTGCTGCGAAGGTTCAGTCGGCGCAGTTAGTCAGGATCGGCCGATCCAATCGGCGATCCACCCTTTGGTCATTAACATCGCCGTTTTGCTTTTGCCTTCAGCATCATCAGGTTCTGTAACTTTGGGCGATATGACACTGCATCGCGGAACCGTTCAGCGACTCACCGACTGTTCTATTTTCTCACCGACTAGATTTTCTTTTTCAGGGCTTGGCACTTTGAAACATTAGGTGAGGCCCTGTCCGTTCGGCCACTCGCGTATTGGGTTAGGTGATCCTCAGGCCTTCTTTCCTTTGTTTTTTCAGCTGCCTTGTTCCTTTTTGCTCAATAGTGTCCATGCTTTGTTCCTCAATCCAAATACCTGAAATTCAAGGATTTACATCAGTTATTGACACAAAATATGTATTTGAGGACACTAAATCTATTAAAACGAACCCCAAATGAGTCCAAATCGTGGACTCATCAGCATGCATCATAAGGCGAGAAATTTCCATATCATACACAAGCATAGAGGTGCGGCATTCTTTGACAACCAAGTCGGACACTCCCGACACAAACTTACTCATCTTGCTCCTACGATCCACCACAATAGAAGGAGCATATTTAGATAGTTCATTGAACCTCAAAGCATACTCCCTTACACTCATATTTCCTTGCTGAAGGTTAATGAACTCGAGCACCTTGTCCCCTCTCATCTCTAGAGGGAAAAACCTATCAAGAAAAGCACTTTTGAACCTTTCCCATTCTATGAGACCCGCTTCTTTTGGAATTGCCTCTTTCCATTGATTGAACCAAATCGGAGAAACCCCTTTGAGTTGGTAAGCGGCTAACTCCACTTTCTCTACTAGTGTCACTCCCATAATAGCAAGTATCCTACATACCTCATCGATAAATTCTTGAGGATCTTCCTCAACCTTAGAGCCATAAAATTCCAGAGGGTTCATCCTTGGAAAGTCCATCACTCTTGCCGCCACCCATACCCACATTTGGGTCCATGGGGGTTACCACCTCTCTATTTGCTTGGGTTGTCACGACTTGAGCCAACACTTGGAAAGCCGACCTAAACTCTGCATTTTTTACATTCTTAGTCAAAGGATCAATCGGAGCTTGAGGAGGAGCTTCGAGAGGAACTTCTTGACCTAAATTGTCTCACTCGGTCCTTCTAGCATTAGACCTTCTAGTAGTCATATCCTGCAAATCATCAGGTAAAGCTTAGGAGAAAGACCTTAAAGAGTTAAACTCCATGGCACGACTTATAGAAATGAAGAAGTGAAGTTTCCTAAACATTTAGTAGCCTCTCATTCATAAATGTGGCGCACTTCACACTTACGAACAAGACTCTACTTGATGTGGTTTGAGACATCCTAGAACCATTCTAAGCCTTGTGCTCTGATTACCAAGTTTGTCATGACCAAGGGGTACCCCTTAGATATAACAAGACGTATAAGACCCCGAGAGGCCTCATACAAGCCACTTAGCCTATCATAACATAAAGTAATAGAAATGAGCAGGAATTTAAAAGTTTTCAGTACAATCAAAGTCTTTTATAAAATGAGTAGAAGTCTAATACCATAGTCTCAAACCATCTAACCAACATGAATAAAGTCTTGGGTTACAACCCATACGGTAGTCCAAGACATTAAAGAAAGACATAAGAGAAAGTGGTGATCACATCCTCGAACACAATGAGGACTCACCAAATCTTCACTTCCTTGAAAAACAATGAAGCTACCCACGAGTGTGAGAATCTATGTCGTCGGACCCTACATTTGATAAGAATGCAGGCAAAAGTACGTGTTAGTATAATCATATACTAAATATGATAGCTAGCATAAACAACATAAACATTATAGTTAGTCAATACAACCATAAGCATAATCAATGCACATAAATCAATATCATAATAAGAAAGGATTACTTCTCAAACAACCTTACTTAGCCTTAGTCAAGATTCGGATCATCCGCCTCTAGTCAATTTACCTCATGGAAGGAATATCAAGCAATAATCCAAGCTATTCATTCTTCATAAGATAATTCACATAGTTTATACCTACTTTTAAAGACACGGGGATTCACCTATTTGCCTAACTTACAAAGGCTAATGGGTATTTGCCTCTTGTCTTACTTGCTTTTAGATTGAGGGTACTCGCCTCCACAATCTCATCATATGACACAGGTACTCACCTCCACATCATTTCTTAAGGAGAATGGGTACTCACCTCCATGTCCATTCATCAGAGTAAGAACGTAAGGACTCACCTCTTGTTCAATTCTAAGGAATACGGGAATCACCTCATATCCTTTCATATGGAGGTCAAGGGTAATCACATTTAGCCTCATCAATTACATATGTTTTTTAGTTTAGAATCATTTTAGGTAAGCAATACTTTCAAACCTAGAATCATTCATGTGAGTAAACCTTTCACATTCATACATTCATAATCAAGAAATTCATGTGGGAGTATCCCTTCCTCGACATAACATCAATTACCAACAATTCACATCATAAGCTTTACTTTCAAGCCCTAGATATCATGGCCATCATCTACGCTACATTCTCTGGTAATTCTAGTCATAATTCATTAATTCTTTAAGGACAAGCCTAAACCCACAAAGTTTCCCTTTATGGCATCAACCCAATTATATATGTTCTCATGGAATAGGCATGGGTACATATAGTTTCACTCTAATAACAAGTAATTCTACTAATTCTATAAAAAAATCACAATCCACTCAATTGGATCAACAATCAACATAACCCACAACATCGGAAGAAACCCTAGTTAGAATTGAGGAACTCTTCATCAAATTTGGGAAATTCTAGGGGACTCCATGGATAGAAGAGATCCATGGATGAAAAGCTATCATAACTTGATTACAAAGCCCTCACAAGCTTGAAAATTGGAGACTTGAACTTGACCTAGCTTCCATTTCTTCCTTCTTCTTCCAACTTCTAGAGAGAGAATTTTTAGAGGAGTTTTGGGTTTTATTTTTGGATTTTAGAGAATGACTTGAATGAGGGGTTTTGGGGGTTAAAAATGCTTATATAGGTGTTTTAAACTTAGGCAAAACGACACCACTTCAATTTAATTAAATCTAGAAAAGACCTTTATTCCCTCAACTTAACCATCCCACAGGCCCTCCCATGAGACCCCACCGACGAACCGTGGATGGACCTACGGTCTGTCCTGGTGAGTTGTGATCTTGACAGAGACTTTGGGCCATCGACGACTCCCTGACCCACTGCCCGTGGTCCCACCTACGAACCATAGGTGGCACTTGGTACTTGCTGAAATTTGATCTATTTCCCCCTTTTCGGATACGGGGTGTTACACTAGCCTTCTCACTTAGACCTAATTTAGCCTACTAGATTCTAGGGTGTTACACCTATATTGTTTATAAGATCCTTGAGTTTATTTTTTCATGTCTATATTTCAGCATGAACCCTATTTTGATTTCTAAATGAGCTAATGAGTTAAGAGATACTTTCAAGGGAGTAGGAACTACATTTATCAACCCAATATGCATGAATCTCAATATTTCTCATATTCATAGGAGGAACTACCTTCTCCAACGAAAGTCATGCTCAACACAACATCATGGACCCAATATGCCAATGCTCTCAAAAGCATACTAAAGCATGTTCATTAACACATCTCATGAAGTCAAGTAGGCAACTCATACTAAATTCACAACAACATGAGGAACATAAATCGTGAAAACTCATTTTCTTACTAAACATGAATTTCATCAAGAGCATGAATAACATAAGGAAATCATGGAAAATCTCATATAACACATATGACTCCCAAAACACTAAAACTCAAGAGGTACTATATACCTCAAGATTGAATAGGAGTAGAAGGAAAGAGATGAGGATATCGGGACTTCATATCAGCCTCGGCCTCCCGAGTAGCACCCTCAACTAAATGATTTCTCCATAAAACCTTCACGAAATCTACTTTTTTGTTTCTCAATCTCTTGACTTGCCGGTCAAGGATCTCTACCGAAACCTCTTCATAGGAAAGGCTTTCATCAACTACTAACCCTTCTAAAGGAATAATGGTCAGAAGGTTCACAATACACTTTTCAAGCATAGAAACATGAAATACCGGATGAACTGGAGCCAACTCATTTGGCAAGTCCAACTCATAAGCAACTTTCCCAACATGCTTTAAAATTTGATATGGGCCTACATACCAAGGACTAAGTTTCCCTTTCTTACCAAACCTCATCACACCCTTCATGGGTGAGATTTTTAGGTAAACACAATCATTAAATTCAAATTCTAGATCCCTTCTTCTCACATCGGCATAAGATTTTTGTCTACTTTGAGCCATTCTCAACCTCTCCTTAATGAGCTGAACTTTCTCAATAGCTTCATAAACTGATTCGGGACCAATAAGATTAATCTCACCTACTTCAAACCAACCAACTGGAGACCTACATCACCTATCATACAAACTTCAAAAGGAGGCATACCAATACTTAAGTGGTGACTACTATTGTAGGCAAATTCATCAACGGCAAGTGGTCATCCCAATTACCTTTGAAATCTATGACACACACCCTCAACATGTCCTCTAAAGTTTGAATGGTGTGTTCCGCTTGACCATCCGTTTGAGGGTGGAAAGCGGTACTAAGCTTCACCTTAGTGCCAAGCCCTTTTTGAAAGTACTTCCAAAAGTGAGATGTAAATTAAGTACCCCGATCCAAAATGATATATAAAGGAACTCCATGTAATTTCACTATCTCCTTTATATACAACTTATCATAGTGTTCTGTAGAGTGAGATACCTTGATGGGAATAAAGTGAGTTGATTTTGTCATTCTATCCACAATGACCCAAATAGAGTCATGTTTCCTTCGAGTATGAGGCAAACCCACAACAAAATCCATATTGATCTCCTCCTACTTCCAAGCGGGAATTGGTATATCTTGCAAAAATCCTCCCGGCCTTTAGTGCTCAACCTTCACTTGTTGACAATTAGGACATTTAGCTACAAATCCCGCAATATCCTTTTCATACCATTCCACCAATAGACTTCTCGTAGATCACGATACATCTTGATGGCTCCTGGATGAATAGAATATCTAGAACCATGAGCCTCTTCTAAAATTTTCTCCCTTAAACCATCAACATCCGAAACACATAATCGACCTTGGTACCTAAGTACCCCATCTCCCCCTTGGGAGAAAGCCTCAACAGACTTCTTGAGTACCGATTCTTTCAACTCAACTAATATAGGATCAAGGTCTTGTTTAGACTTTACATCTACCACAAAGGACGATTCGGAGCCATTATGAACCGTGAAACCACACTTAAGGGAATCTACTAGATGAACACCTAATCAGGCCAATCTATGCACATCGCGAACCAATTCTTTCTTCTCATCCTCTACATGAGCCACACTACCCATGGATAACCTACTAAGTGCATCCGCTACCACATTAGCTTTGCCGGGGTGGTAAAGAACACTCATGTCATAATCCTTCAAAAGTTCTAACCACCTTCTTTGTCGGAGATTCAAGTCTTTTTTACTAAACACATATTGAAGGCTCTTGTGATCGGTGAAGACATCTACATGGACCCATATAAGTAATGTCTCCATATTTTCAAAGCAAACACAACCGCCTCTAATTCAAGATCATGGGTTGGGTAATTCTTCTCATGTAGTTTAAGTTGCCTTGAAGCATAGGCAATCATCTTACCATGTTGCATGAGCACACATCCCAACCGTACTATAGAGGCGTCACAATAAACAACAAAACCATTGGTACCCTTTAGTAAGGTCAACATCGGAGCGGAAGTAAGTCTATCTTTCAATTCTTGGAAGCTTTTCTCACAAGTCTCCGACCACTCAAAGTTAGCCTTCTTTTAAGTCAAAGCTGTCAACGGAGAAGCAATGGAGGAAAAACCCTCAACAAACCTCCTATAGTAACCGGCCAAACCCAAAAAGTTCTAATGTCGGAAGGAGTTAGAGGTCTAGGACAACTCTTGACCGCATCCATCTTCTTAGGATCAACCTTAATGCCCTTACTTGACACTATGTGACCAAGGAACGCTATGGACCTTAACCAAAACTCGCACTTGCTAAGCTTTGCAAATAGTTGTTGGTCCTTAAGAACTTGCAATACTATTCTCAAATGGTCAACATGCTCATTCTCACTCCTTGAATAGATCAATATATCATCAATAAACACTATCACAAACATGTCAATGTATTGTCATAACATTCTATTCATTAGGTCCATAACTGCCTCCGGGGAATTAGTCAACCCAAATGACATCACCACAAATTCATAGTGACCATACCGGGTCCTAAAGGTCATCTTGGGAATGTCAACCCCTCTCACCCTTACTTGATGGTAACCCGAACAAAGATCTATTTTGGAGAAATAGCTAGCCCCTTGTAGTTGATCAAACAAGTCATCAATTCTTGGAAGGGGATATTTATTCTTAATGGTCAGTTTGTTTAATTGGCGATAATCAATGCACATCCTAAGACACCTATCCTTCTTCTCAACAAACAACATCGGAGCACCCCATGGAGAGATACTCGGTTGGATAAAACCCTTGTCTAACAAATCCCTTAGTTGCTCTTTCAACTCTTTCAACTCTGCTGGAGCCAATCTATAAGAAAGAATGGAGATAGGTTGCCTATCTGGTAAGAGATCAATGCCAAAGTCAATTTCCCATTCGGGAGGAATATCGAGAAAATCTTTGGGAAAAACTTCCGAAAACTCATTCACTATTGGAACCGACTCTAGAGAAGGGGTTTCGGACTCGACATCCATCACCCTAACAAGATGATAAATACACCCTTTGGTGATCATTTTCCTAGCTTTGAGGTAAGAAATAAATTGACCTCTAGGGATAGAATTTCCCCCCTTCCACTCTAAAATAGACTCATTTGGAAATTGAAATCTAACCACCTGAGTCCTACAATCTATTGAGGCATAACATGCATGCAACCAATCCATACCCAAAATCACATAAAAATCTAGCATGTCTAACTCCACTAAATCCACCAAAGTGACTTTGTGAGACAAAGAAATATGACAACTTCTATAGACTCTTTTTGCCACTACCGAGTCACCAACTGGGGTAGAAACCGAAAAAGGCTCTACTAACACTTCGGGGAGTATTTCAAACTTCATAACTACAAAAGTGTAACAAAGGACAAACAGGCACTGGGAACTAACAATGCATATACATCAATGCAAAATACTTGTAACATACCGGTCACCACATCCGGGGAGCTCTCTTGGTCACCTTGGGATTGAAGAGCATAAAAGCAGTTTTGCTTTTAGGCATTGGAATTGGAACTGCTTGGAGGAGTTTGTTTGCCTTCTCTCCCCTTGACCGTGAGTACCGGGCAATCTCTCATCTTATGGCCACTCTTTCCACACCACTAGCACCCATCCGAGAAAACTAAGCATTTGCCTTCATGCTTTCGACCACATTTTGCACAATTAGGCCTAGCAACATAGGAACCACCATTATTTCCTCCTTGAGATTTAGGGTTAGGTACCCTATCGTTATTGACCCTTGGGGGAGCATTAGAGGAGCCTTAGTTGGAGAACCTTTGCTTGAACCTTTGCCGACCTTGCCCATCAGACTTAGTATTGGAGAAATTCCTTTCACCGATTCTAGGTCTCTTCACTTTTCTATTCTTGTCTTGGAGTTTCTCATCCTCCATTTGTTTAGCATACACCATAAGACGGGATATATCCATGTTATCATGAACCATAGCCGAATGACATTCCTTTCTCACCAATCTAGACACACCTGTCACATATCTACTCATCTCATACCTTGGATCCGCCACCATAGTCAAAGCATACTTGGACAATTTGGTAAACTTTAGAGAATATTCTTGACACTCATACCTCCTTGATGAAGGTTGATAAATTCTTCCACCTTAGCTTCCCTCTTCTCTCGGGAAAAGAACCTATCAAGGAATACCTTCTTGAACACCTCCCAATCTATGGGACCTGCTTCTACCGGCCTATTCCTCTTCTATTGAGTATACCATACTTGATCCACACCCTTCAATTGGTAAGAGGCTAGCTCCGCTTTCTATACCGAACTCACCCCCATGGAATCAACTATCTTGTAAACCTCTTCCACAAATTCTTGAGGATCCTATCCTACTTTGGAACCAAAAAACATAGGAGGGTTCATTCTTGTGAAATCTCTCAACCTTGAAGCCACGAAGTTCATATTAGGGTTCACGTGGGGCCAAACATCCCTATTGGCTTGAGCCGTCATAGCTTGGGCTTGAGTTGTCACGGCTTGAGCTTGAGTCATCATGACTTGAGTCAATGTTAGAAAATCTGAACTAATTTCCACATCCGTCATAGCCATAGGATCAATCGGAGCTTGATTGACTTGAGGAGCTTGATTATCTTGAGGAACTCCTTGATTCACATTATCCTCCTCCACCCTTATAGCATTTGCCCTTCGTGTATTCATTTCCTAAAGACATAAGAGAAGGATTAGGAGAGGGACTTTTATAGAGTTAAACTCTAAGGCACAACTCAAGAGTAATGAAAGAAGTGAGATTTTCCTAACATCTTATAACCTCTCACTCATAAATATGGCACGCTTCACACTCATGAACAAGACTCTACTAGACGTGGCTTATGAGACCTCATCCTAGAATCATTCTAAGCCTTTTCCTCTGATTACCAAGTTTGTCACGACCCAAGGGTACCCTCTAGACGTAACATGACACATAACACCCCTAAACGCACTATGTAAGCCACTTAGCATATCATCACCTAAGTAAACAACTATAAAGAGTAAAAATACATTTTTCAAGTCTTAAGAAGTTTTCATAAAAGCAAAGTGGAAGTCTAGACTTAAACTCATTTAGCCATCTATTACAATCGAAGTCTCAAAATAGGGTAACAACCCTTACAATAGAAAATATGAAAATCTAGCACAACGAAGGAAATGAAACAACAAGACATCATTCGTCCTCGGATCCATGAGGACTCACCAAAAGCTTTGGAGAATAGTCAATCCAAGCTTTGAACAAGAAGGAAGATCACCTCAAACGCCGAAACCTACACTTTGTAGAAAAATGTAGAAGAAATATGAGTTTGTACAAAAATGCTCCAAGTGTGGTAGCTATGCATGAAAACCTTTAAACATGCTAAAAGGGGACATTTTAAATGAAAAGAATGCACTTTACCAAATTTAGAGTTCATCATGAAAATTAGTGTAAAACCATAAAATGCAAGCATATTCAACATATTGATCATCACATCATAATGGAAACAAACCATAGGTACCCTCAAAGCATCCTTGTGCAATGTATGAATAAGATCCCATACTCCTACCCACACTAAGGAAAGCTTATTAAGTGCTTATAGTTCATAACTCCAATTCTAGTTCATTCTATCATAGTGGGATTAGCTTTAACCAACATAGACAATGAGAGCCTATTCATGGAATTTAGTGTCTACCCCACACCGAAAAAGGGTGTCCTACTTGCCTAAGGTAGAATGCAAATATTAGCTTAGGTGGATCCACTAGCTAATAGACTTATGAGGGCACATAGTTTATGGGATAAAGGGATTGCTACTAGAAAACCCGACCTCTACTAACGTAAGGGGTCCATCCCAAGAGATTGTTCCTAGAAACCCAGCCTTTACTATCGTGTGGGCTTCCATCTCATATCACTATCCACTCAGTGCTAAGCATAATTCCCATTGAGTTTATATTAAGTCTTGACTTAAATCGATAATCATGGTAGAATGTCTTGACACTCAAACCAACATAACTCATACTAAAGCTCATAGATTCATTAGGTGAGACTAATCTACCAACCTAAGAATCATCATATGTGACCAACCTTCCACATCATATTATAAACATACATAAAGGTGTTCATGAGGAAATCAACCCAACACAACATCAACTAGATTATAATCATATTCACTTTACTCTCAAAGTGTGCTCATGGCCCTTACATAGCCCTCATCATCATACATAACTCACATATCTTGCCTTTCAAGGCCACAAACCATCAACACATCCACAATTACTAAAATAGACATGAATGATAGCATGATTCAAGTAACCCAACTATAATAGGCATAATCTCATATCAATCCTTCTAGGATCAACAATTCACATCATAAGATCCAAATTTGGGAAATTAGGGATTCCATGGGTTCTTGGGGGAATTTCATCATAAATCAACAATAAATCATCAAGTCAATCATAATTCGTCATAAACTAACCATTAAAAATGTTTTTAGAAAGACCCCACAAGATTGAAGATAAACCCTAACTTTGGGGCATCTACTAGTTTTGAAATTGAATTTGGAGGGACACCTTGAATGGAAATCATCTAAGGATGAAATATTACCATACCTTGATTATCAATCCTCAAAGAATTTTAGTGAAATCTCCTTGAATCTTCAAGCCCTAGGTCCAATTCTACCCTTCTTCTTGTTTGAGTTTTAGAGAGAGAAATATTGTGAGGAAGATGAACTTTTGGTTTGATTTGGGTGTTTGTGAAAAATGACTTACTTGTGGTGTAATTTTTACTTAAAATAACTTATATAGTTGTATAAAAGTAATACAAAACGACCCCACTTTGATTGGACTTAAAAAGGAAAAGACTTAATTACCCTCATTTAAGTGACCACGCCCAGGTGCCACGATGGGCCCCATGAGCCGTGGTCATGACCACGAGCCATGGTCCCACTCGTGGTCCTTGAGGCAGTGGCTAGGCATGTGGTGCCTTAAGCTCCACACGACCAAGGCATCTTTACGAGGGGCTTCACGAGCCGTGGTCAAGACCACTGGTCGTGGTCCCTCTCATGGACCTTGAGGCAGTGGCTTGGCCACTTGATTGCCACCCTCACACGCCCAACTCTTCCCTATGAGCCTTCCCACGAGCCGTGAAGTGGCTCGTTAAGGAGAGTCTATTTTGGGAATATCTTGGGGAGTACACTGTCCGTGGTCCCCACCACGAGTCATGGGGCTGGTCATGGTCACTAGGGTAGTGTCCTGGGGAGAGCGGACTGCTTTGGTCCTCTCTCTTGGCCCTTGCCCTTAATTCTTGACGTTAACCCTCACGTTTAGGCTCTAGTTTAACCTACTATTTTCCAGAGTGTTACATACGGATTCGAATATATACTCATGATTAGCGTGTGGGTTAACAAACCCAACACTATGAGAACTCACATACCTTTTAGGGATTAAACCATTGGCGAAATTACCTTCGATTCGCAAGAAAACTTGATTCGGGCCTTGACTTTTCTCCTTTTCTTGAACTCATCTCAAAATCCTAGTGTAAATTAGGATTTTGTAAAACTGAACCAAATCAGCTTATACCCCTAAATATTACCAAAATTTTGTTTTAAGCTAATTGTTAAGGAAAAGACCAAAATACCCCTCATATTTTCGGGTAACTTTCCCTAAATGAACAGCCTAACTTCAAACGGGAATATCTACCTCATATGAGCTCGAAAATGAGCAAACTCGATGTCTTTGGAAAGAGGATTCTAAGACCTTTCAGTTGATATCTTATAGGCCATCTAATTCATCTTGAACTGAAACTTATGGCCGTTTGAAGTTGACCCAAAACTCACAACCTATGCATAGCTTGCAAAATTTCAATTTTTGCTATTTCCAATATAGTTCTTTCTATTTTTAGATCTTTCAAATACCGAGGTGTTTCACACGAGTGCAGTCTACTACTTATAAATTCTTTTACGAACCGTAGATTAGGTTCATGGTTTCGACTTCAAAAGCTCATAAATTTCCAGATTCTTATGACACGTTTGATGGATCATAGATTGATCTACGAAATGCGCCGAGCCAACACCTTGGATGCGACTAGCACTCGAGAACCATTGCTGGCCCCAAGCAAACCCTTGGCCTGGCTCAACTCTCAGCGGAAGACTTACTGAATAACATAAATCTAAAAAAACAACAAGCTCAATTCATAATTTATCCTAAATAAAATAGTTTGCTCAGTATACTCAAATGAACATAAGTGTTCAACTAACTGTCTTTAAAACATCACAAAGTAAACAGAAAAGACTCCTCAACTAGTACTATCTATGAAGCCTTAAATGACAACAATGGAAGTCGGGATAAGACCCATGACATCCTGACAAAAAATGAAAAGTAAATGGGAATCCTCCGGAAGAAGGAGGCTCACCAAAGAAACTCTAAAACTGTTAGTAGTATCAGTGGTGCGCCTGTTGATGACCTTGAACTCCTGTATCTACATCATAAAAAGATGCAGGACAAATGGCGTCAGTACATAGAATTTACGATCATGCAAGGGGAACTCTAAAGCATAGACATAAGCTTCAACTGATAAAAAAGAAGAACATACTCACCTCATCTCAACCAACTCAACTCATGTCAAGGATACTCAAACTCAGAAATATTCAACTCAGTTCAATATAAAAGCAGCAATAAAGATGCATTATAAAGAAAGCTTTTAAAACAGTAGATAATAACTCAATGTATTTAAAAATATAATAATAACTCTTTTTTTCTTATTTGGAAGATTCTCTAACCGACAACAATCACTCTGAGCTATGTGATAATACAACATCTCGCCCACTCTTCCCGAATTGTCCTATATCTTGCCAGAGTATAAGACATGCTCAACTAAGTGGATCCACTAAACTATGCTTAAAAGAAATAAGGAATCATCTAAAAAGTATGACCCTTTTTACCCACGTTGTCATACATGGTTTATGAGGACATTGAGTTGTCTGAACTCGTCTCCATATCGGTGCTCAATACTACTCCCAATAATATAACTCATGCTCATATGTTTTAAATTTTTTTACTCATCCTCAACTTTGAGATTATTACTCAAAAGATTCTCTTAAAAGAGATAGTGCTCAAAACTCCTCATGAACTCATTTGGAAATCAAGGTTTCCCCTCATTTTAAATGTAAAAACATTTACTGTTTGGAATACTTAGTTCCTATATATTCATTTTTTAAAATGGAACTCAACTCTCCTCATCCGCATCCTCATACTCAAGTACTCAAGCCTTAAAACAAGTTTTTAAAAGTTTGTAAAAGACTTTTCAAAATGACTCAAAGCACTCTCTCGAACTTTACTCTCAACTCAATCTTGAATTTGACATGTGAATTCATGAATTATGATTAGGATTTTTAGGATCTCTCCATGATTAATTGAGCTTAGATAGTTGATTACAAGAAACGAGTGAAAACACAAATTTGGAAAGCATAGGCGCGACGCGAAGAAGGAATAAATATTTGGTTGCGTATTAATTTTTGAGACAGAGAGCTCTGTATCCTCTCCGCGACGCGGAGAGAGAGTGCTCGACTGGGTACTGGAAATCTGAGGCACCTCCGCGACGCAAACCTGGGCGCAATTATTTGCCTGATCTTTTCTTCCTCTCCCAAACTCGATTCAACTCATACCACTACAAATCTATGGTCAAATTTCACAAATTCTCGTGACCCAGAATACTTTCAGAGAAACCCACACAAAGAATTATCAATTAACTCAACTCATTCACAAATTCTTGCCTCAAGAACTCAAAACAACACTCCATTACCAATTAAATTCAAGAACTTCTCCAGAACTCAACATTTCAACATCAAGAATGAATTCATGGATGATTGGCGTAAGGGAGAAAAAACTTAACACTATGGAAGCTTACATACCTCGAAGGAATCGAATACTTGATGAAAATCCTCAAATTCAAAGAACGCTTGAACTTTCTCCCTTTTTCTCCTCTTGAACTTTGCCCTAGTTTCTTGAACGCTTCAGAATGAATCCCAATCTATGTTCAACTCGAGAGGATAACCAATCCTTGAATGAAGAGAACAAGTCCTTGAACAATCGCTTGTCTACCTTAGAAGATGAGATGAAACAAATAAGGAAAATGCAAGAGTTCTTCGCTGCTCAACAATCACATGTCCCACCTACGACATCACCCGTTTCAACTGAATGACCAATATATTTCTGTTGACCAAGTAAGTAACAATATATTTGTCACACCCCAAAACCAGATGTGATGGCACGTGCCCAAACCCCACCGGACACGTCAGCCTAACACCCAAAAACCCGTCGATACAGAATTTATAAAACAAGAATAAGATAGAAAGATAAGCGGAAGTCTTTAAATAAACTCAACATAACCCCAGAATTGGTTGTCACATGTACAAACCTCTAATACAGAATCTGAATAAAATATACAAGTCTCATAGTAAAG
>JAJOOR010028111.1:0-14685 GCA_036250505.1 Solanum acaule | reverse complement strand
CCCCCCCCCCCCCCCTCCTTTGGTTCTTTAGGTTATATGCAGAGGTGGAGCTAGGTGAAGATTTGGGGGTTCGGACAAACCCAATAGCTTTTCCGTAGAACTTGTATTTGTACTAGAAAATTTATTAAATATATATGTATATTAATTTGTGAACACCTAAGAAAATTGATTGACAGTTCTAAAGGAAATTTAGAGCCCCCAATGACCAAAATCTTAATTCTAGCTCCGCCTCTTGTTACATGATATTTCATTCGTCCATATTTACTTGTCTATTATATTAAAAATAGATATTTATTTATTATTAATTAGTCATTTCTCTAATAATGCATTTAAATTTCAAAATACTGAATTTAATATATTTAAATGATATTATGATAAAATTAACATTCGATTTGTTACTCTTTTAAGAGATTTGCTAAATTAATACTGAAAAATAAAGATGGACAAAGAGAATATCAAATAATTGTTGATTTGTTTATTCACTATTTTGTTTGTTTATATTGATAGATGTTGTTGAATCAAATAATTATTGATTTGTTTATTCACTATATTTTGTTTATATTATTGATAGAATAGATGTTGTTGAAGAAGTGGCTTGACCCATGATATCCTGATAAAATTTCAGGCATATAATTATGTCTAATTAATGAGAAGATCATATTTGATTATTTTATTATTTATTTATGCAGGAAATTTATATGGGAGAGATAATTAATCAAGAAATCAATAATTTGAGAAGAATTGCTTTAGGAAACAAAAAAAGTTACATGCTATCGTGAAAATACATTCGCATAATTGTTTCAGAATTAGTTTCTCTTATTCATCACACCAGACGATTCCTAATTGTTATCCCATAAATTGTTACTAGCATTTTGACGCTCCGTTTCAATTTGTTGTCATATTTTTTTTTTAGTCAGACAATTTTTTTAATAACTCTTTAGTTCCAATTTTTTACTTGGCATAACATCTTGTCAAGTTTAAGACCATAAGATTAAAAGTCATTTTGATACATGATCAGAGTAGGATTTAGAGGATAGCGAGGAATTCACCCGAATCTTCTTGGTAAAAAATTATACGATATATATAAGGTATTTTAATTTTTTTTATTCTATGTATTTATATAGATTTTAAAATTCTTTTAAACATAAGATTAGAAGTTAACTTAGAGGCGAAGAAGTTTAAATTTTACCTTTTTATTTTTCAAATCGTTCTTAGCGAAAATCATGGATAATTAAACAGTGAAGATGAGAAATATAAATGGAAAAACCCAAAATCATTCCAACAGAAATTTTCGATTTTTCAATTTATTAAGTTGATTAATATGGTTAAATTTTGGGATAATATATGGGAGATCTGAGATCGGTTCATTCACCAACAACCTTTTAGCTTGTCACATCAAGGTAGCTTAATCTGACTTACATCTCCTATATAATTTATAAACTATTGCATAAAAATGGATTTATCCACGCACATCAAGAATCGCAATTATGAATTTTTCAAAAGATTTCAAAAAAAATAAAGTTTGATTTTTGAGTAATTTTCACGTATAGAAAATATAAAAATTATATTTGTATGTTATAGCTATAGTTTGCATAATTGCGTTCCATATCAAATTTTATACTATGGAGCATTTGATTTGTATAATTCGCTACAAACATCTAATTTTATACAAATTGTTCAGTTTTGTATAAATTCATTTATACATTGTAATTTGTATAATAAGATCTGTGTTTGTATAATTATAAGTGTATAAGACGAAAATATATGTATTTATATTTGTATATACATTTTTCTCTCATTTTATACAAAGACAAACACATTTTATACCGAAATGTATAAAATGACTAAGGGCCTGTTTGGATTGGCTTTTGGCTTATCCATAAGTTAGGATTTCTAACTTATGGCTTTTGGCTTATTTTTGTTATTTTGGCTTTAAAATAAGTGCTTATAAGCACTTTTTAACTTTACTGAAACACTTCAAAACTGCTTAAAAGTTATTTTGGCTTAAAAGCACCTAAAATAAGTCAATCCAAATAGGCATTAATTGTATACCGAAAATGGCTAATTGTATACTGAATCAGATGACAAAAAAGGGAATGTTTGCTGTAAATTACAATTAAAATAAATTATGGCTATAATATTTAATTTAAATTAATAGTTTGTTATTTCCGTACAATTTTCCCTTGATTTTTTGATTGACAAAACCGAATTCTTTTTGAAAGGCCAAGTTTATATCCCTTATGAGGTCCTTAGCTAATGAGCTTAGCATTAGTCCTTAGCCCAAAACTAATTTTTATTCTGAAGAAGTCCATTCCAATATTTTCCAAGTTCCCTTTATTGGCACAAATATTTTTATTTTGATGACCTTTAATTTTTGGGAAGTTTTATACAAATTTCATAGTGTTAAGAGTTAATTACATTTTATTTATATTTTTTTTAAATTACAAAAATCTCTTAAATTTGGTGGAATCTAGATACATTCCAAAACGTCCCGATACATCACATTCTAGTTTCGGGTATATACCTCAATGTCCCAATTCATTGCGTCTAGGTTTCATATACATCACTCAACATCCTGATACATTGCATAAAGTGATGTATCCGACTGGTACATCGCGTAAAGTGATGTATCCGAGAATAAGAGAGTTAGGATTTTTGTAAATTTTTCAAACGATAGGGATTTTAGAGATTATAGTAAAATAAATTGTGTATTTAGGTAATTTTTCCTTAATTGGTGTCTTCAAATATAATAATTTTTAATTTTTATCCTTTAAGTATTTTAACTAAAACGATAGGGATTGTTTGATAAATTAGAGCCGTCAAAACGGACTTAGCCCATGAGGCCGGCCAACCCAACCCGTTATTGGGGTAGGGTTGAGATATAATTTTTCAAGCTCATTTAAAGTAGGGCTTATAAGCCTGACCCATAATGGACCAAAATTATTTATTTAAGGATAACTTACAGAAATATCTCTATTGTATGAGCTAATTAATTAAAGACACACCATGTTGTAATATTATGAATCTTATAAGATTTTGGTACGTCCAGATACATGTATCTCGAGATACATGGACTCAAAATTAGGTCAATTTATTCTAGATACACTCTATCTCTGTGAATTCGTATGTATTTAGGATACATAGATAAATTATGCACCCTCGCCTCCCTTTCATCTCACTCGCATATCTGTGATGCATCACCCCAGATACATTTATCTAATATCATAAATATATGTTAATCACACTAGATATTTTGCTAGTGTTATTGAAACAACACAATTATTTGTCATATTTGATTTGAAAATCTTCTCACCTTTTAATGTTATAAAATTTTAAGTTTGAAAAAGAAAAAATAAATGGCTAGCCCATTCCAGCCCGCGACCCTTCTAGGTTTGGGTTGGACATTTTCATGGCCCGCGAGGCTGGACGGATCCTTTTGACAACTCTAGATAAAATATATAAAAATAATATTAAATATGACATATTATACATAAAAAAATAATTTAACCATTTTTCCTACTTCTTATGTCAAATGATTTCCCCTGTTTTATATGTCCGCTCACCTTCACGCTAACACACAAGCTCACTTCACAACACCACAAGATCACAGAACTCCATTACCAGTCGAGGCTCCCAGTGGCTCTCAGGTAAGGTCTCTTCTCTCTCTCCCTTACAGAATTATTCTTATTTTTCTTTTCTGTCCATGTGAATCTTTTGTTGTGGAGTTAGAGAGCACAAATTGTTCAATTCTGGTATTGTTGGATGATTCATGATTGTGATGTATTTGTGCTGCATTGAACTATAATTCCCAGTAAATGAGAGGGTAAATCAATTGTGCTAAAAGTTAGGTTAAAGTTCTGCCTGCAATGTGTTTGATAAATTGTCTGAGAGATGATTTTATAAGTAGGTGAAGTCTGAGTAGCCAGTGACATTAGGATATTTGTATGAGTGCGTGTGGGGTAGTTCGGGTTGGTTTTAAAGTGTTTTGTTCAGATTTGACCAATTTGTAAGGAAGTGGTGATTGGGGAGAGGGAAACTTCTACATGGAGCAGTATGATAATCTATAGCCATAAATTTTGAACTCTTGAAATGGGTTCTTTTATTCGGTTGTTTGACTTGAGCCTTTGTTAAATCTGATCTCCATTTTATTGTGTGCTTAATGAATTCGCCACTGAAGTCTGATTACCCAAGCACTATTAGGAGTTGGTTTTGAGTAAATTTGGGATGGTTAGATACGTCTTGGACTGCTTGGTCGAATCGCTTGAGTTGAAAATTATGCACACCTAAATGATCTTTCAAAGTACACTCTGTGACATTCTCTGTTCTTGTGCTTTTGGAGTCAAATATTTCCTTTTTTGGGCTGAATTTTTTTGTTAGAAGCTGTTGGTTTACACTGCTAAATGGAGGAATTGTTGCTTGCTTATTAGTTGTTAAATCTGTTTTATGAACTAATACAACCAACTCTCATTCATGAGCAGACTAAAGGAAGCTCCCTTAGACTTTTCCTTAATGCAGACATCTTCTGAAAGTAACAATGATTATCTTCAACTGAACAGCACTATTAATCTAATCAAATTAAGTTTTCCGTCCATTATATACACCTAAAGAAAAAATTAGCAGGATGGAGTTTCAAATTGGTAGATTGGGTCAAACTTATACAGATCAAAGCAGATTATGTTAATATATGAGCTATGATCTAATCCGTCCAAAAATTTATTTTGATAAATGAATTAGGTCAGTATAGGTTGTTTTGGGTCGTAACCCAATCTGCCCAACATAAAAGTATTTTATAGATTTAGATAAAGTTCATTTAACTGAAAATCATTTTGAGAAAACTACTCGAGAAACTGGGATCCATATATGTGCTGAGTTTAGGAGCTACAGAAAGGAAAGAACGAGCTCAAAAGCAAAAACTAGGAGTCAAGCTTAAAAGTTAGTTTGATATTAGAAAGTTTGTAGTAGAGGATGATCGGTAAAGAAATGAAATTTCACCAATATGTTGCAAGAAAATAGAGTCTGATAATTCTACCAGCAAGTTGATTTTTGAGATGCGAAACAAAATAATATCGACCTACCCCATTAAAATTTGATAAATTGAACATGTTATATATTTATATGGGTCAAATTTGATACTTGTAAATGTGGCTATATCTAATTATGAAAATGCATAACATGAAAGGACATGATTCTCGTACTGAATTTTACTTCACAAAAATACAAACAATCGGCTTTAGCTTTTGAAGAAAGATATATCTATTGATAGAGTAGACCAATATGTTCATGAACTCCTTTGAAAGCTCTTACACAACTCCAGTAAAATAAATATAACTCTAACAATAAGTTAATATGTGAATGAAATAGATGCAACTAAGGCTTGGATTATACCAAAACATAAACAATTGGCAAGTAATAACACACTAATATCCTTAAGCAAAGATCAGTATTGAAATTGATTAAGATTAGGGGCTACTAGAAGCTCGTTCACTATGCCTAATTTACGTGTACATCCCTGCTCCGATCCAACATGTTAGGTTCGACCTTGTCTCGTTACATCACTTTTAATTTATTCATTCTCACATATTGAGATTTGTAACTTGTTTTTTATCTTACTTGTGGGTGCTTTATGCTATTGCCTTTTGAAGCAAAAATGCCTGAAAATACAGACAATAGTCCGAAAAACAAAGGTAGGTTCTTGGTTTAGCTGCAACGTAGTTGGATTGAACAAAACAAAGGACACTCTTCTTCTCACCTCCTCTCATATAGAGCTGTTGTTTCTACTTAACAAAAAAGAGAAGGACTGAACATTTCATATACTAAATTGTGGACAAAACCAATGTTAAAAAATAGGGGAAGTTTGGGGAGGACCAAAAGTGCATCAAGATTGCAAATATAAGGGACTATTAGTGCTTCATGTGAAAGAACAAGGATGATTTTGAGTCTCAGCCCAAGGCACTATTTTGGGATTTTACTCCTCCTTCACAGCACTTCTGTTCATTGACCTCAGGAACACTGGCAGAAGTGACCCCCTGTCTACGAATGTCGGAAAGCATTCCCATAAATAAGTGATCGATCACTATCTTGAGATCTATCAAGAAACGTCTTTGATTCTTTGATTTTTTGGTATGCTCTGAGAAACCTTCTGCTTCACCTATTTCTCTTTCATTGCCTCCAAATTTTCCGGGATTCAGTTGTTATGTTCGCTTAAACTTATTATAAACTATTCGAGTAAATCGGGTAGTGCGGCAAAGTTTTTTCAAAGTCTTGTAATCCATGTTCTATTTGATCCACTACGCCATAATCATGTATGATCTAAACACGAGGGCGTACTATATATGCTTGCATTTCAAATTATTCTCTTGAAAAATGGGTATTGGTAGATCCTAGGGACTCTCTTCCAAGCTTGCAACTGTTTTGCCTTTCCATTTATCTGGATTGACTCCGGCAATTTCGTGTAGTTAAGTAGCTTGCACTGTAATAGTCAATTTGCTATATGACATTTTCCTCCAACAATTCTTGAGAGTTTGTGTCAGAGGGGTTTTACAGAGAAGAACAATAAGGGGAAGTTTTCTTTTTGGGTTTAATTTGTTTCTCAGTTTACTTTTAACAGATTTATTTAGGGAAACCGTTAGTTTTAAGGTTTAGTACTAAAAAGTGTCTATTTCTTGCATACAATGAGGACTATATCTGTTACGTAGCATCTATTAAGGACCAAAATAGTCCAACCCCATACAATAAGGACCATTTTGATCATTTCTCTCTTTTTCCACATTGGCAAACCGTCTCCTTCTTGTAAAGATTCAGCTACCCTTATTCCTCTGTATACTATTTTTCTCCATCTAATTGAACTTTGAGGTAAATAAAGTAAGGAGAGACATTGCTGGAAGCCAGAAGGCTTGCTGTCAATAGATTGGTATACGATCTCAAGTAATTTAAGTCCTTAATTTCACAGTAGCATGCCTTGCTTTTTGTTGTGCAGTATCCTGTCTCTAATAGCTGAAATTTGATGGAATCCTCAATCCAATGTTGCAGGAGTTTTCTTACAGGAGGGGAGGTTAGATATGTCTAGGTTCCGCTCACTATTGCAAGCATCGTTGAATGCTACAAGAAGAGGTATTTCACCTGATTATTCTGGAATTTTTTCATCCAAATCCCTATGCTGCTTCTGTTTCTGTTTTAGCGGATACTTTTCATTTCTATTTCCTGTTACCAAATACTACTAGGATTTGATGTTCGACCCATTTTTTGATCCTTTTAGCTGACATGAGATGGAATATATATTAATCCCAGCTTGTGATGCAAAAGTGCAGAATCGCAAGTGAAAAAGCTCACTATACCACCAAAAGCAATGAGAAATTCATAATGACTAAGCTTTGAACTAACAAATGAGCAAAGGAAATCTAAATTGGCAGCCAAAGAATGAGTTTTATTGATGTGAAATGGTATTTATACAACAGATGAAAGCAACTAAGAATCAAGATTACATCTACACTTAGTTACAAATGAAATCCCAACTAAATCCTAACCAATTCTCCATCCAAGTTCACCTAACTTCCACTAACAAACCTTATGTAGTTATGTGTGCTGCACTGAAGATACATCTTTGTTAATTGCATTCGCCATCTTATTTTGGTGCATCAGCTTGTTTGCCTTTCAGATTCTGATTGTTAAGTTATTTTAATAAGTACATGTTTTTTGAAGCCATTTTAGTTAATGTTTATGGAAGCCATTTTAGTTTTAGCTAGTTAGGACCCTTTGAAATATACGGGAATTTTGCTTCATAAGTCCTTTCTTGCCAGTCTGACAGTTAAAATGGGTCATACTTTCTTTTCGTTTACCATTTCTCACAGATCAGTTAAAATAAATTGTTAAAATGGCTGGGTGATCTGCGAGAATTCCTGTCATCTTTAGAAACTTAGAAATGTCTTTGCTTTGGTGTCCTTTCACGTCTATTGTGGAGAGGCTTGTATGTTTAAAAGGAGTTGAGTGAGGTTTATAGATAAAAATGATTCACCCAGACCCCAGTAGTTCTTTACAGCATTTATGCAAATAGTGTAAAAGAAAGAAGAACAGGGGCATAGATAACCTTTTTCATCTGCACATCTCCATTGACGTGCTTAGCTGTTAATATTAATTAACTTCTTTGTCATGTTCTTGTTGTTCTCCCTCATACTTTTTGCTTCATTAGTTTATGATGGGTGTTGGTATTATCTTATGGGTTTGTGGTAATCCCTATCTAGCTCCTCAAGTTGACAAGTAGTTGACCAATCTTTTGCCAAGTGTGTAACAGTGTATTCTTCATTGAATCAGCATGCGAGTTAAAATGGTGCTCTTATTTTGTTACTTCTGTCTCTATCAATTATAGCAACTTTCAATGCGTAATAACTTTTTTCACCTGTAGCACTCGCGTGGAACATTGAAGACCTAGTTCCACCCAGTGAAAGATACATTTTCAACTTTAGTTCAAAGGATGAGCTCAAGAATTGGCATTTATACTCAGATTCAGAATATGGAGGTATATAGACGTACATACTTCTCTTACATGTAATACGAGTACTTGGTAACAGCCAAACAAGAACTTTTTTGGGTATATTCCAACCTGTTATTTTGTGCAATCAGTTTTCCTTATTTATTCTCCTTTAGTTATAGACTTTCATAGCCTTATTCTGCACATGGTTCTTAGTGGAGGTGGACTCTCAGCTTTACAGAACACATTGTTTTCCATTTGAGATGAATTTATTATTTTGATTACTCCAACTAAAAAAAAAAAAGACCAAAAATTATGAAGAAATATTCTATTTTTGTGACCATCTAATTACAAAGCCTAGATTCTTTGGTTTTACAAAATACACTTGTCTTTTCATATCTTCATATATTATGTTGAGGTGCTCGTAATTGTTATTTTTAGAAATCAGAGTGATGGTACTTAAGGAGAGTGCCCTTACAAAGTTAACCCATGACTACAGTCTCCAAGAATCATGCAAGGCATCTATAGACTGAGGGCTTTCTTTTCTTTTGTCCAAGTGTTCACCAAATCCAAGATTAATAAGACTAATAAATATCCTGATGATAATATCTCAGGACTATCCTCAGCAGCTTTGGAGATAAAGGACACTGGAAATGGGTCAACTAGTGTTGGTAAATTATTTTGAGTGTGCATACTGTTCTTTATTTCCTTTTTGTTCTTTTTCTGTTGATCTTCCCTTTTCCTTTTTAATTGTTCTTAGTCACTTATAATGTCTTTATGTGTTATACTTCTCTTATCCAACCTCAACTGCTAATGGTTATTTCTCACTTTTATCTTGGATTATTGACTGCATGTGCTAGATAGCTCTTTGGTGTAGAACTTTTGTTTTCCTCTGAAAACAGTACAAACAATTAATTTTACAGTTCAGATAACTTTGTTAACTCATACAACAACAACATACCCAGTGAAATCCCACTTAGTGGGGTCTGGGGAGGGTAGAGTGTAGGCAGACCTTACCACTACCTCGTGGAGGTAGAGAGGCTGTATTACAATCTCAAATTCCTCGCTGGTAAGAAACTATGGATGCACTGCTTGCAAGCATTTTGAAGTTTGTCTTAGTAAGCTAAAGCCTTGACCTTTTATCTTAGATTTAATTAAAGTATTGAGACACAGTAACTTCTCTACATGTTTGAATTTCTTTTGGTTAGATTCTACATCAAACGTATATAAGTTTATTTTATATCGCCTCTTTATGGACTTCAAATATTGAGCTTTAATTGCTCCTATGACATTGATAATATTTAATGTGTAATATGTTGGAATGATATTGTTGCATTTGGCTTTAGTGTCTGTTTGTGGAAATTCTTCTCCTTGGAAGCCAACTGACTGAATTAGCTACGGTGTGCAAAGAATTAACTGGTGAAAAATAGTTAAACCATGATCTCTTCTATCTCTCAACCTATACTTGCAGAGCGTAGGTGATCTCAAGTCCCGGATAAGGGAAGATCGTTGTAGTAAATTGACAGGCAGCGTAAAAATAGTCAAATTCCAACAATTCATATAGCTGACCCAACTTTGTTTGTTCAAAAAAAATAAAATTGATTGATCGCTTCTATGTGGCTGCTGTAAAAGCACTATAATTGGAGTAGCATTATTTGGGGCCTTCAGTGTTGTATGTGGAGAAAGCCATTGACCTCCGAGAATACCACCGAGCCTAAAATTCCACTTACGTAATTTCTTTGTTCTGCCTCGCCCATGTCCCTTCTTCAATCTTGTCTATTGTAGACAATTCTTGGTGATAATCATGAAAGTATGTCAAAAGATGTTACTCCCTCTGTCCCATTTTATGTGGCACCCTTTCCTTTTTAGTTCGTCCCAAAAAGAACGTCACCTTTTTATAATTAGAAACAATTTAACTTTAAAATTTCCATTATATCCTTAATGAAATGAATCTCAACCATACAAATATCTAAGTATTGTTTTAGACCACAAGTTTCAAAAGTCTTCCTTTTTTTCTTAAACACCGTGCCAAGTCAAAGGGTGCACATAAAATGGGATGGAGGGAGTACTATAATTAGTGTTACTTTTCTCATTGAATATAGACAGATTTCTGGTTCTTTTGATAGGTCTTTTCTCTGGAAACCTCTCTTTGGATGTTATGGAAGGATCAAAGTGGAATATGACTCGAAGTGGCTTTTGTGGAATGCGGTCTAAAAAGGTGAATGCTACTCAACCATCCTAATAAATACTTCATGCCCTTTTCTTGTTTGATAATGAGATAAGTCACAGATTCAAGATAAAAAATTCGAAGGAAGAGATGACAAAGCCCTAGAACACCAAGAGAATAAGAGGACTTTACTGGGAAAACCAAAATGAAAAAAAAAATACATGATAACTGAATATAAGTAGAAAAATAATGGACGGGGCAGCATCTTGGTCAGCTTGGGCCATCTGCACACCTTAGACTTAGGTCGTCTAACTGATATTGTATGTTTTTGTCTCCTTTGTGATTGTTGATAATCCTTCTATTCAAAAGTTCAGATCTGTCAAGTTGGCTGGGTTAATCCACAAACTAACCCATTTAACCCCTTAAAACAGGTCCCTAAGTGGTCCCCTACCTCCAGCTCCAACTCTTGATTTGTCTGACCCTCTAACTTAAGGGGCATGGGCCAGGTCAATTATTAGATGGTTAGACCCCCTAACTGGACCCAGCGAGGAATTGGTTCATGACCCACAGACCAACCCAGCAGGGGCCTGCTTGGTAAGACAATCTTTTTAAAAATAAATAGAAAACCCCCACGAGAATTTATCAGATTTATTTGTAAACTCAAATATACATGATCTGGATGTGAATGAGTTGAATGATCTATTCCTCAAGTCTATCAGTGAACCATCTCTTCGGACTCAGGATAGTGATAGATGTTAAGTCCTTTCCCCTCATTTTCTACTCCCCTTGTTTTAACTAAAGAACTATCTTTATATTTGCCAAGTCTTACTTCAATAAAGTTTGTGATGTTTCATTTGCATGCGAGATAGTCTCTTGTCCTTTTTTTTTTTTTTTTTTGCATTTCAAATTTTTAATTAGTCAATTAGTAAGAGTGTATTTCATTATTAAAATTTTGCATTTGAACGTTAATGAAGTAATAAAATTTTGCTTTCATTTGCTATGAAACGTTTAATATATCACTAGTTGGCTTTATCAAAAGAGTGATTCTCATATAGCAGGCACTAGTGGTGAAACTTAAAAAAAAAACTTAAATGTGTTTGGTATAGTTGACATGTCATTTCTGACTGCCCCTTACACAATATTACGATATAGTGGATATGTTTTGTTTTATCTATTAGTAGCGTGGCTTTTCCTTCTAATTTTTTTTTCTTGCAGTTTGATGGCTTCATTGATTTGGATGGATATGACACAATAGCTCTTAAACTTAAAGGGGATGGAAGATGCTATATTTCTACAGTATGCTCTATGTTTTCATTGAACTGCTGCTATTGATATTTAGATGAACTGTGGAAATAGTCATTTCTCACTAAGAGCCTAACCGCAGATATACACAGAGAATTGGGTCAATAGTCCAGGACAAGATGAAGATAATTCATGGCAAGCATTCGTTTTTGTGCCAAAAGATAACTGGTATATTGCAAAGGTAAGTTCTTCATTTCTTTCATCCTTCATGTGATGTGGAAGCTATATCACATCGCAGAAGGTTCAAATAGAATACTTGTTCAATTTGCGGGGGAAGAGAAGATAAGTAGTTGCTTTTATTGGCTGTGTAGATCCCACTTACTTGTTATGCACCTACATGGAGAGGGAACATAATAAATGCAAGGATGGAGATGAATCCAGCTCGAATCGTTGGTATGTCTTTATCTGTCAACGCAGAAGGTGGAGTTCCAGATGCAAAGTCTGGTCCTGGTGATTTTGGAGTTGAAGTTGATTGGATCAAAGCCTTGCGGATGATGCAGTAAACAAAAGTGGAACATTATAAAGAATGATTGTAAAAGACCAGGACCTTTGAGGCATCCATGCTTATCGGTTGGGCAAAGATCGCAAAAATGCTAGCTACGGAGTTGGTATTTTTGAAGTCATCAATCGGAGATCGGAGATGTCGGAGATACAGGTTCGTTTTCTATGTACCTCAGGAAAGGACTGAAATCTTACGATTCACTTTGTTGCTTAAATAGACTCTACAACAGTCTACATCACCAAAGTCTAAATTATCAAAAAAAAATTCTCTTGTAATAAATTTGGCTCTTCATTTTGATTATATCCTTTGTCTTTTACAAGGTCTGGCAATCAAATATTTCAGCAATGTGCTAGTAATCAGTAATACTGTTCCAAGCAGTGTTTTAAAAGACTCTGTTGGGGGCTCTAGCAAAAACCCCCGAGACTCTAGTGTGGGGCTTAGTTTTATAAGACTTACGCCCTAAGCATCCGACTGTACGCCCAAAGCACGTCCAATGCTCGGGGTTGCCTAACAGATCTTACACAAATTATGTGTTAAAATCTTTAGTTAACATTGTTGATCCTCATAATTCTTGAATAAATGAATGATATTTAATAATTTTTTAATTTGTAGAGATAAGAAGATTGAGAGTAACTTGAATAACAAGTTGTAGTATCACATCTTTACTATTTGGTAACACTGTGAAGATGATTATATATTACGTAAAAAAAATTTACTTTTTCACTTATCATTGGTCTTCATGGTTTTGTCATATGTCTCAAAATTATCATATTTTATTTAGTTATTTGAAAGTAATCTTATTTTTATTCATGATAGAGTGATGTTTTTATTATAATACTAGAAAGTTTTATTGATTATTTTCTTTTAGGGGTAAATTGTGTAGTATGATTAAAAAAAAAAGGAAAATTGTATAAAATAACAAACTATTAATTTAAATTAAATGTTATAACCACAGTTTGATTTAATTGTAACCCGTAGCAAACAGTTGTCATTCGCCTCTCTCCCCAGCTTTCTCGCTCGCCACTCTCACTTTATAGAACACAAAATACGTTTGTGTTTGTATAAAGCGAGAGAAAAGTGCATATACAAATACAAATACATATATTTTTGTCTTATACACTTATAATTATACAAATACATATTTTTCCCTGCCCAGTTCTCTTTTGTCTTTCTCTCTTTCTCGCTTTATACAAACACAAATTATACAAATTTACAATGTATAATTTGTATTGTATAAAGTGAGAGAGAGAGAGAGATTTGATATACAAACGTTTTATTTCAATTCAATTGTATACAAATTCAAATTTTATGCATATATACAAACACATAAAATTGAATTGAGAGACTGCCAGCGATTTATACAAATGAGAGACTGTCATCGATTTATACAAACGAAAGGCTGTCAGCGATTTATACAAATATGATGCTAGTTTGCTATGGAGCGCAATTATATAAACTATAGCTATAACATACAAATATGATTTTTATGTTTGCTAAACCTAAAAGTTACTCTAAAAAATATTTTTAGAAATAATGATTCTTTTATTATTAGAAAGTTAAGATATTAGATTATTTATTGTATAATCATGTTAGAAGTTTTATTTTCTATGAGTTTCCTTAATTAGGTTTGTAATTATTTCAAACTATTATTGATATATTTTTATAATTTTGTGTTATTATATTATTATTATACTATATTATATTAAAATTTTAAAGATCCATAGGACTTACACCCCACGTCTCGAGGCTTACACCTCACCCTATACTATGTAAAATACCCCGTCTTACGCCCCCGCCTTTTAAACTTCGGTTCCAAGTTTTTTTTTTTTTTTTTGTCAATTAACAATGTTAATATTACTGTAAATTACTAGTGGCATAGCAATGACATTCACAATACAAAAAAAACATGTAGGACAAGGAAACGTTAAGATGTTGTTTGATACGCGGTAGGGGTGAACAAAATGGAACTGAAAACTGAACTAAACTGCAAATCGAGTTAAATTGGAAAAAAAAACCCGACTAGTGGTTGGTTTAATTTGGTTTGGTGTTGAAAAAAAAATCCGACTATATTTGGGTTGGTTTGATTTTAACTATAAAAAACTAACCCGAGACCAAACCAACCCGACATTATATATATAATTTTAAAATTTTATTTTATACATAAAAATATTTACTTTGATATAATTTTTAAATATTTCTTATACTTTTTCATAGTTTTTATCTTTTAATATATTATTTCAAGTTTGAAAC
>JAJOOR010028110.1:0-21377 GCA_036250505.1 Solanum acaule | reverse complement strand
ATTATTAGCTCATAATCAATAGACCCACTTTAGACCCAAAAATTAGGATTTCAAGATATGCAAGGGTTCATGGAGTTTTTGATCTTAAAACCATCAATATTAACATAAACATCATTTGAAATACTTTCATGCAAGAACCCAAGCTTAGAATTGAAATTGGGGTTTTTAGTGTTTTTGAAAAACATTGAAATCACTTTGATTTGGCTCTTTGATTAAAAAGAGAATCAAAGATAAAGTCCCCATACCTTTGTGATTAATTTCCTTAGGAATTGAAGGAGAAATCAGTAGGAACCCATCCCCTAGCTTGAAGCTTCATCAATGTCTTCCATAGAGTTCTAGAGAGAGAATTTATTTGAGAGGGAAGGTTCAATTTGGAGAATGGGGTCTAGTTCTAGGTCTTGGGGTTTTAACCATTTAAAATACCCTAAAATAGGTAGAATAACCGTTATAATAATTCCCCAAAGTACCCAAACTACCCCTCACTTAGTTGGACCTTTTAAACAAGTCAAACTTGAGTTTTATTTTCGCAGATTTTGTCGGGAAACAAGTCCATGACGCGGAGGTGTTCCTGCAAGTTTCTAGAAATTAAATTTCAAGACAGTAGTCCGCGACGCGGACCAAATTATTGGCCTATGGTGGAGCTAGTCTGCGACGCGGACATGCTCCCTCCATGCACAATTTCAAGTTGCCTTGGTAGCATGTTTGGCCAAGGGTTGGGGTCCTCCTCAGGGACCCTTAGGGTGGTCCCGAGGAGTCGTACCCAAACGTTTTGACCCTAAAAACATTTATTAAGACACTAGGGTCACCTCCACTAATTTTAGACTCCAAACAACACATAAAAACATGAACAACATACTAGAACACACCAACACGTAAAAGACTAGTTTTCGAACGTCTTGGTCGTCCCTTGATGTTTGACTTCCAAAATCTTTAAAACTGACTAAAAAGGCTATTCTTCATTATTTTAACAAGTTATTAATGTATAAAACCCATGTGAGGCTCTACTTTATCATATTTCATTTTGATGGGTGTTTCAGCCAATCCTTCCGGCGAGCCCGATCTATCTCGCCAAAGTGATTTGGCGAGTCTGTCTGCAGTTATTTTCTGTGCCTTTGATTGAAATGATTCTAACTTTTTCTTGATGTTTTGCAGACATGGAAAGATCTAAGGTTGCAGGTAGAAACATGCCACCCTAAAGGAAGGCTAAAAGGATAAAAATAAATGAGGATACAACTGCATCCAGGGGCAAAGCTACCAAACTTCCCACAACTGGTGGGAAAGGCAAGGGTAAAGGCAAAGCACCTGTGTCACCAGAGCCCAGCTCCGACAGTGACGGTATCTATGATACAAGCCTCACCACTTCTGAGAGTAAGGGTGAGCATCAGGAGCCTCAGACTGTAGCTTGTGATGATGATGAGCTGGTAGTAGCATAGAGGGCAGAGCTACATTAAAAAAGAATGCATGATCCGTCTAGGATCATAACTCCTCAGTCCACCACTTCTTCTCCTCTAGTTCCAGCACAGGCAGTGGTGCTTGCACCACCAGTTCAGGGTCCTCCCCCTAAGTCTATGAGCAGATTAAAGACTGAGGGGCTGAGGACAATCATTGAAGAGAAACGTCTGTCCATAGATGGGGTCATTGACAGGTACCCAGAGATTATGAGCTGTTTGAAGTCTCATAAGTTCCAGATCTTCACAAAGCCCCGTGGCCCGCATATTTCAAATTGGGTCCGGGAGTTCTATGTTGCTTATGGAGCCTTGATACCTCAGCAAAAGAAGCGAGAAGCTACATTTAAACCGGTTGATTATGTAGTGGTTTGGGGAAAGAAGGTCAAGTGTGATAGTGAGGCTATCAATGCTGTCCTGGATTGTCCTGATGATATTGATGATGACTGCTAACACATGATCCGGACTACCACATTAGAAAATATGAAGAAGTGGTTAATTCCTCTCAGATCAGACGATGCCCCCAAATGTCTTGAAGTTAGAGCACCTATCAAGAAGAAGGATCTAAACATAGCTGCAAGGTTCTGGTTTGGTTTCATCAGCAGTACTATTATGCCATCCCACAATGAGTTGATTCTCCGGCATGCCAAGGCAGCCTGTCTGGGTTGTATCATTGATGAGACGAGGTTCAATCTGGGGGATGATTATAGTACAGGAGATA
The DNA here is from genome assembly GCA_036250505.1 of Solanum acaule. Classification (NCBI taxonomy): domain Eukaryota; kingdom Viridiplantae; phylum Streptophyta; class Magnoliopsida; order Solanales; family Solanaceae; genus Solanum; species Solanum acaule. The sequence continues at coordinate 19,211 of JAJOOR010028110.1, read as the reverse complement.
GTCATGAGGGACAAGCAGTGCCAGACCTCACTCCCCTTCTCGATGTTGATCACCGAGCTATGCAGAAGGTCTTGGGTCCCTAGAGATACAAAGAAGGATGTGGAAGTGATTCCCACATCCCCTACTGATATCCGGAGGATCAAGGCAGAATATTTGAAGGATGAGGTGGAGAAGAAGAAAAAGGCAGCCCTAGTGGACTCTTCCCCGGTTGTGGACACAGACTTACTACCTGCAGAGGCATCTTTGCCGACTCCGGCCCCTGGGTCTTCAGATACCTCCATTGTTGTTCCTTCTAACACTCCAGGTTCTTCTGATGCTACACTGCCTCCTAGATCTGTTGTTGTCTTCCGGACCCCGCTAACTCAGGCTTCATTACTCCGAATGGGGCAACTTGCCCATTCTGCTGATCGTCGTGCTGCCAGACTCTAGGCCTCCATTCTAGGCATGATTCAGACTGCCCAAGATGATGTTGTGACACAATTGAGCGCTACCATTTATGCCTTTGCGGCTAGTATAATGGTGTGTGAGCGTGGCTAAGGGGTCACCGAAGAGGTGACGGTAGTAAAGGCCGCCATTGCTACACTGAGGAGAGATGTGGACCAGCTGAAGTCCACCAACATGTCCATGATCTTTGGAAGGTGGAGATGCCAGATGTGCCAGTTGAGCTAGATATGCCTCCGGCTACCACCAGAGATGATGTTAGAGTTGAGGAGACAGTTGATCCTGAGTCCGAGGTTGAGATAGATGAGGAAATACATGGGGCTGCTAAGGAGACGTCGTATGAGGGCCTTACCAAGATTGAGGAGGCCATGGTGCAGCTGTGCAGGCTTCTCTGGCGGAAACACCCTTGGTTTACCCTAGTGCATCTACTATTCCTTCTGAGTTGACTCCGGGCACTGATGCCCAAGTCCAGACTGATGCACCGGGCACTGATGCCCTGATAGATGGAGCGACTTCTTAGACAGGATCCCTTCTTTACCTCCCTCTATGTCTTACTTTATTTTGACTTTTGGATATTTTGTTTGCATTTGAGGACAAATGACTTTGATTATGGTGGGGTGAGGCCCACCTTTTGTGTGATCTTTTGTGTCTCTCTTATTTTGTGTATATATTTGGGTTGTGAACTATAATTGTGTTATTACACTGCTTTTGTGGATGTTTGAGCTTGTGGCTCCGGGTTTTTAATTGCAAATGATTTTTGACCCTTCCAAAAAATTTGTGCCACCTCTTGTTTTTATGGAATGTGGCTGTTATTTTGCAAATTTAAGTATCGGTTTTGATTAATACCGATGATTTGAATATTGATCATAATCAAACAAACATGAATGTGCGGCTACAATGAAGTCAAATGAAGTTGCATAGACAATATGTGAACTATTTGCATCTCGTTGTGACTAGCCAAATATCGAATTGAGTCTCTTGTGATGAACATTGCACACTAGCGAAAGTGTGGAGTCTTGTTTGACATTGGTGTCAATGCCTTGTGTGATGAGCTCACAGTGAACCATGCATGATGACACCTAGAATTTGCCCCGTTGGTCTGGTTGACTAAGTGATACAATCTCTTGATATGATCTTAGGCAATTTTGAAGTGTGCAAAACAAATTGACCTTATACCTCTTTTTGTGGCCTACCTCGTGAGTGTGTGAACCCCACTTGAGCACCCCTTGAGCCTTGACCTTTTCTTGGAAGAAACTTGATGACATTATGACCTTTCCTGATCTATTACCCATAATCCTCATGATTTGTGGTTTTTTGAATAACCAAAAGCCTAAGTTGGGGGTGTGGTGAAAAGAGAAGGTGAATCAATAAGTGCAATAAAGTCCCCTTTGACCCATGGTTTTGTGAAAAATGGAACCCCTCCATACAAAAAAAAGAGAGAGAAAAAGAAGAAAAACATGATAAAGAAAAAGAATGAAAAAGTTGTGGAATAAAGTTGTGAAAATACAAAGAAAATGGGATTTCCAACAGTCCATGGACAGTGAATAATGGGATGACTTGTGATCATGAATGAAAATGATGAAGAAAAGGAAAGGAAGTGTTGTTCACACCACATTTCATGAGGACTATTGCCATTAAGCCTAAATGACCATACCTTTGCACTCAGCCCCATTACAAGCCTTGAAAAGACCTTTTTTATCTTGAGTGAGCTGAAGCAAGCGTTGATTGGAAAATATGGGCAAACCTATGGGTGAAATCATACATTTGTTCATCTTTCTAAGTGTGAGTGTTGCATTTGATTCTAGAATTTTAAATTGTGAACCATTGTGTGTGAATATGGAATCAGTCTTTCTGTGAGGGCATTTGAGTACCTATGTTGACCTCGAACCTGCATTTAAAGCAAGTATTGTGAGCTTGAGATTTTTCGATAATGGTGAGTCACAACTTGAGTCTTTAAGTGCACAATTGATCTTTGCATGAGTAAGTTGAGTCTTCTTGTGTGCATTCATGATTGAGTCTTGTGTAGCACTATTTGAGACATCCTTTATGAACTGCTGAACTTGAGTTTTACTTGAGGACAACCAAAAGTTTAAGTTGGGGGTGTTGATGAGTCCATGATTTAGACTCATTTAGGGATTTATTTTAATGGATTTAATGTCCCTAAATGCATATTTTGTGCCAATAACTGATGTAAATCCTTGAATTTCAGGTATTTGGATTGAGGAGCAAAGCATGGACACTATTGAGCAAAAAGAAACAAGGCAGCTGAAAGAATAAAGAAAAGAAGGCTTGAGGATCGCCTAACCCATTAGGCGAGTCGCCGAATGGCCATTGTCTCGCCTAATGTTCTAGAGTGCCAATCACTGAAGGAGAAAATCAAGTCGACGATAGAAAGGAGCAGTCAGCGAGTCGCCGAATAGTTCCGTGATGCAGTGCCATATTTCCCAAAGTTACAGAACTTGAAGATGCTGAAGGCCAAAGAAAAAAGGTGATGGAATTGACCAAAGGGCGGATCGTCGAGTGGATTTGCGATCCCTACTTACTACATCGAATGGTCCTTCGCAACATATTTTTGACAACTATAAATACGTTTTTAAATTCTTAGTTTAGTATGCAGTTTCAGAAATTAACATTCAGTTTTCAAGTTGAGAGCTTAGAACTGAGTTTAGAGACTATTTCTTTAGCTTTGAAGATTTGAAGATTTCCATTTCCAAGAAATTGGAAGTGAGTATTGAAGATTCTTTATCTTAGACCTTTGTAGAGACAATAGCTATCCTACCTAGTTGATGGAAACACAACTTGGTAACGATTTTTACCTTTTTATAATGTCTAGCTAAAACCCCAATTCTTGGGGTGTGATTATGGGTTGATATAACTGCTGGGTATTGCTAATTAATAGTTTAATTGTTGTTTATAGGTATTTTCGTTCAATAATTGTGGTTGAATTTAATGGGTTGTAGTTGCAAATACAATCTTAACTTCACGTTTTTTGCTTGCTTGAGAGAGAGGTTTTAAAACCAAAATTAGTGAATTGATGGTCTATGGGTATTAGGTTGTTATGGGTTCAACTCGAGAGAGTGAACCCTAAACCCTTTTCCACACATTCAGCTCGAGAGAATGAATGGACTAAAGCGAAGGCTGTTCTTAATTGCTGCTTATTAGTGTTCGAGAGAAACCAATTTGATTTAGGGTAAATTGTTCAAGAGAAAGTTTACCCCCATTAAAGTCTAGCTTATTCACTGATTTACAGTTGTTCACTATTAATTGCAATTACCCGATTGTCTACCTTAGCCCATAATCCAATCACATCCCAAGAATCCCGTCTCCATATTCATATTTTCATGTTATTTATTTTTTTAGTTAATAATTGAAACCAACCCCTCTGATATTTCACACTTGTGTCACCCCTAATTTGAACAATGCTTTATTCTTAAATGTTTTAGAGAAATGGAGGAGGAGATTTCTGCATTAGAAAAAAATCAAACTTTTGAACTTGTGTCGAAGCCAAAAGATGTGAAGCCTATATATTGCAGATGGGTTTTTAAATAAAACGTCACACATATGGATTTATAGAGAGGCATAAAGCTTGTTTGACAACTCGAGGATTCACTCAAGAATATGATTTGGATTATGATGAATCTTTCTCTCCAGTGGCAAAGCTTACAACTGTGCAAGTCTTACTTGCACTTGCTTCTAACAAAGATTGGAATTTGTGGATGATGGATGTTCGAAATGCATTTTTACATGGGGAGCTGGATCGGGAGATTTAGATGTCTCAACCAATGGGTTTCAAGAATAAAGAGCACATTGGGTAGTTTGTAAGTTGCGGAAGGCACTCTATGGATAAAATAAATATCAAGGGTCTGGTACGATAAAATAGCTGAATTTTTAACTCAAAGTTGTTATTTAATTGCATTTGCAGATTCAAATTTGTTTATCGAAGTCAATAGAGGGAAGTTAGCTATAGTCTTAGTATATATCTGTCCAATTTCATATGAAAAAAGTTGGGAAGCTTAATCATTTTCTTGGTTCGAAGGTTGATTGTACTCAAGGAGGAATTTTTCTTCATCAGCAAAAGTATTCCAAAGACACGTTGTAGAAATTTGGAATGTTCGAGTGCAAGACATGCAACAAAAAGATTTAGAAGATGTGACGATGTATCAACAATTGATAGGTAATCTATTTATTTAACTCAAACTCGGGCTGATATTTCTTTTGCATTTGGTGTGATGAGTCACTACATGCACAAGACAAAGAACCACTATATGGAGGTTGTTAAGCGAATTCTAAGATATGTGAAAAATACAATTAGTTATGGACTTTTGTATTATAAAGGTGAAGAATGCAAGTTGGTCAGTTACTGTGACACAGATTATGTAGGAGACAATGATACCCGTTGTTCAACTACTGACTTTATGTTTAAGCTTGGAGATGGAGCAATTCTTGGTGCATCAAAAGGCAGCCAACAATGGCATTGTCAACAACATAAGCAGAGTATCGGGTAACAACAGTCGCAACTCAAGAAAGTATATGGCTCGTGCAGTTGATGTAGGATTTACAACAACTAGTTGGCTATGGAATTTCCTTGTACTGCGACAATCAGTCAGCGTGATCAGTTTGACTGAAAATCCTATTTTCCATGCAAGGACGAAGCATGGGGAAATACATTACTATTTTATTAGAGAAAAGGTGTTACAAGGATAGATTGACCTGGAGCATATTACAGAGAGAAACAAATTGCAGACTTGTTCACAAAAGTCTTAAGTGTCAATAAGTTTGAAAGATTTTATCAGTCGCTGGTATGGCTAAGACGAGAGGTGATGTTGAGAGGAGGTGTTAAAATCGTGCAACATCAATTTATTTTTCTAGTTGGGCTTAGTCTTGGCTTTAGCTATTTTCTAATTAGTTGTTATTTTGGTATTTTTTTAGCACGTGATGTTTTTCCAAGTTTGTAGTATTACAAATTTCTTTTCCTAGAGTTTAGGAAAATTAGTTTACTAAAACTAAGAAGTTGTTTAGTGAGGTTAGGATTCCACAAATAATTTTGTAAGCCTATATTTGCTACTTAACATGTGGAATAAAGTACCCAACAACTTCTATGCATATTGTTTTCAGTTTCTCTTCTCTTCCATTCTTTCATTGTTATTTGTCTTTTAATTTATGAGCTTTTTGTTGTGTTAAGTTCAAAAATTGACCAGTTTGATAATTTGTATGGAGTTGTCAATACTCACTTTTCATTTTAAATAAAAATAAATGCTATGATATTATTAATTAATAGTTTTCATCTCTTTATAATAAGAAAAAAACTTAAATATGTCATTGAACATTGAGAATAATGTTTTTATGTCTGGGGCTTAGGCTATTATGTTCTATGGTTATTCCTCAAATTCTAGGGTGTACGTTCACAACTTATGTCTCAAATTTTAGGCCATACATTCTATACACCTCATTTCGAGACTCTCCCCAAATATACTTTTGAAAAAGCTGATATCAAGTACGTAAGCTTGCACACATGTAAGAGATACATCATATTATACCTCATCATTTACACATTTCAATGCTAAATATAAATAGATTTATCGATGAAAAATGTTTGTATATATAAGAAATAAAGGATACAACTCATGTAAATTTGGGATGCAAGATTAGTGACTAAAAGTGTTAGATGGGTAGTCTGGTTGAAAAGACTTTGATAAGGAGAACATCAGAGAGAACGTTTGCATTTTTAGATGTGAACCACTATATGTTAAGACAGTAAATGAAAAAAGTACGACAATATTAATGGTTGATGGTGTTAAAAAGTTCAAGTGTTTTTCTTCAAATATTTTGAGCTTAGATTAGGGGATTTTTTCATATGGAAAATGTCCTTGTTATTTCCTGAATTTTGGTGAGATGGCCTATAAGTTGGTTTTACCTCTGGTTTAATAAAATGTTCATAAAATATTTTATGTTTTAATGTTGAAGAAATATGGTATTGTTGGTTATCATATGAACCACTAAAATTTTGTGTAGTTATATCAAAATATGAAATTTGAGGAGGAGCCGATAGTCATTTTGGATAGGAAGATCCAGAAGTTGAGGTCTTAGAAGATATCATTTGTGAAAGGTGTAGTGGTGGCTTATCTTTAGGCTCATGTACTAGACCAAGTTAGATATGTGGAGTGATATTCCAAGTTTTTCAACAGTATATGTAGTTTCTCCCGCTTTACATTCGAGAACAAACATGTGTTTAAGTGATGGATGATGTAATGATCTTCATGAAAGTTTTTGAGTTTTTCAAATGGTTTTCCTCTTTCAACCTTTTCCATAATTGCTATATGTCATTTCTGACTTATAGGGATGAGCGGTCCAATTTTTGGTGTGATCGAACGAGTTTCAGTTAAGATTTTTAGTTTTGAAGGTTTGAGAAGTTTAACCAAACTCTGTATTTTAGGTTAATGAGGTTGAATTCGAGTTTTGACAACTCTATTAGGTTTGGAGGGTGATTTATGACTTGGTTAAAAAGTTTTCATGGATCTCAAGGCACTCGAGTGCGATTTGAGTCATTGGTTGGAATTCTAGCTTTTAAAAAAGTTAAGTTTGACCATAGTCAACTTTGTCCCTTTGGGGATATCTAAAGAAAACCATTGTCAGCTTTTGATGAAGACAATTTAGATCACTGATTTGATTATTCTAGCAGGTCTGAAATGTATTTTATAGTCAATATGCATATTTAGTTTGATTTTAGGAGGCTTTGAATAATTTTTGAGGATGCATTCAAGATTTTGATTTAAGAAGTTCATAGTTGAACTGTTGTCTTCTAGTTATAGTGCACTTTTCTTCGCGTTCGTGAAGAAGGATGCTGGTTGGTCTCTACGTTTGTGAGGTACCTACATGTTCTCTAAGAGGAGATTGGAAATGGGTTGGGTTGGTGGAGCATTGTATTTGTGAGAGAGTGATGGCATCTGCAATGGGTTCAAGGTTAGGGTCGCGTTCCGAAGGTATATAGTGTTCATGATGAAGAATTACACCTGTCATTCAATATTCTACTTCTGAATTTAGACTTTATAATTCAATTTGAAAAGATTGGGAGTTTCTTGTGGACAATTTCAAAAGAGCTTTGCTCGGTCACATTGTGGCAAGATTCTAACATTCTAATTATAAATTTCCCGCTATTCAATATTTATTTAGTTATTTAATTGGTGGTTAGATTGGAGATTTGAGTATTTTTGTGCTAAGATTGATAATTATGTAATTCTTAGATTTTGGGATCTATTAACTAGCAGTTTTAGCTGATTTGGGGTGCAAAGGGTTTTCAATACCTTTGTGTAAATAAATTCGAAATAAAATTTCATATTTGACTTCAGGGTTTGGGTTGATCTTTTGACTTGATTCTTGACCCAACCTTTTCTATGAAAATATGGATGTCTACATACTAATATTTGTATGTATACATATTTGATCATATTGGGATAATTTGAAGATATTAAGGAAGGGAAAGTTCATAATTTAACTTTTAGGTTCAGACTTTCGTGACTCTTTATGAAATGTTAATGCATTAACTGCTTCAATTAAGGGATAATAGGTATTGATGTCCTGTAAAACTACGATGACAAGCATTTATGCAGATACCACGATCATGATTTTCGTAAAATGATGAGTATTTTCTTGATTGATGAATTATGTGATTACGTCAGCTTGATTCGTAGCATTTTGACTTAGCTTGAGTCTTGTAATTTGCTCACTTTGTATTGATGAATTTATAGGTTTATTATTAAGAGTTGACTTGGAATACACCTCGTATAATATAGGAGTTGTGTTGGTCTTCACTTGTATTTAATAAGTGTATATGCACGTTGTAAAGACGGAAACGATTTCATCATTTCTATCATGAATCTTTATATCAAGGCTTTTCCTCTATCATAGTGAATCCATTCACTTATGTCATCAATGTTGATAACACAACCCACCTAGTTCAATTAATCTAGGTTCCCAACTACCCATAAAGCTTATGGGTCCATGCAATTTTGTTATTTGGAAGGCTCAGGTTGAATCTCTCATGTTAGTCCACGACCTTTATGGTTATCTAAATGCAACTATGACAGCGCTGTCTAAGATAGTCCTAGATAATGCTTCAGAGGTACCCAACCCTAAGTACAAAATCTAGTTTCAACATGACCAGTTGATTCGTAGTCCCTTGATGGCCTCAGCTACCATCACCTCTGCAATCACAAAAACCTCCACCTCCAAGAAAGCTTGGGATGCACTGCATCACTTGTATGCCAGGAAATCACACACACAAGTTTTCATTCTTCGCAACTTCTTAGCCATAATTACAAAAAATTCTCGTAGTATGACTCTGTATCTTCTAGATATCAGGAATGTTGCAGACGAACTTGCAACTACAGGAGCTCCCATTCCATATGAAGAAGTTGCTATAAAAATACTCAGCCTCTTAGGACTGGAGTATTATTCAATTTCCACTAATATCCAAGTGCGATTTTCACCTATCTCATATAAAGAAATTTTTGACAATTTTCTCAACAAAGGGCTCCTGATTCAGCATAGATAGTCTCACCAAGCAGTGCCCTCCATTACTGATATAATGGCGCAAAGGTCCTCCCAGTCAATTCTACCCCTCACAACCATAGGTGAGGACAACCAATGGCGTCCATAAAATTTTAGGCAACAACCTGCATCGCCCACAAATTCAAATTAGCGTACAGCTACGCTTCTCAACCACATCATCAAGTTTGACAGTTATGTATTCAAATCAGAAATACTACGAACGTATGTCATTCATGCTCATACAACTACTTGGAAGACAAGGCACAATATGCTTCAATGCCTTGGATTGGTGATTCTGGAGTGTCACATCATGTGACCATTGACTTTCAACAACTTGAAAGTTTCACCTTTCAAATACTCTATGTTACGACCCAAAGCATACCCTAGATGTGATATGGCTTATAAGACCCCGAGAGGCCCTACAAAAATCAATTGACATATATACAACAAAATTTAATTAAAAAAAAAGATTAAATTAAATGTCTCATATCATAAAAGAGAGTTTTGAACATAAACGCGGAAGCATAACTATGTCTTGGCAAGCCAATCTAAAGAAACATAAGAGTGGTTGGGATGTAACCCATACACCACGTATAAAGTCTCAAAGAAAACAACAAAAGTAATAAAAGTTTTCATGGTCTTGCCCTCGAAATTTGAAGAATCACCAATCCAAAGTAATGGGGTAACAATTCTAGCTATCCACGAGCGGGAGGAAAAGAAACATTGAACCCTACATTATGATACAATGTAGGCACAATTATGCATTGGTACATACATGAAATGTACTAAGTATGGGGAAATGCATGAAAACATAACGTGATCATATGAGGAATTTAACATGATATACATGACCAAGCTAAAACATGAGTAAGATCCTTACAGAATCATAAGTCGTTAAACAAGGTCAATGCATACTTAAAATCATTTTAGAAGCTTTCATAAAATCTTTTAAGGAACATAAGTCATTTTGTGGGATACTAGCTTTAACTGACAATAGATCATGTGAGCTATAACATGGAATCCAATGCAACTCCCACACCCAGAAGGGAGAGTGTATTTGTCAAGGTAGAACTCTGTATCATTCATTCAAATGCTATTTGTGGATCCACTAGCTAGATCATTTAAGACAATCCGGGCACATAGTTTGAAGCTAGAGATTGCTCCAAGAGACTACCCTATTTGAGCCTCCACCTCAAAGTTCTCTCGGTGCAAAGTTAAATTCCAATGGAATAGATAAAGTCAATTATCAAAGCATAACATTAGAAAAGACAATAATCAAAATACAAATCCAAATCATGAAGTTCATATAAGAGTAGCTTCTTTTTTAAATCATGATTTCATAAATTTATTCATATAGACACTTTCCTTTTTAAGCATCCTAAATCATGATCACCTTTTGAATTATGGGAAAACCTTTCACAAATCATTGATACTTACTTGAGAAGTATTCTTAAATTATAAGTTCATATTTTCATAAAACATGCATAGCTTCCATAAACCATCATTCATAAGTTTATAGATTTCTTCATAAATTCATCATCATAATTGATGTGAGGCCAAAATACATATTTTTAATCATTATTTTCCTCACATTTATTATTTATATTTGTCCTTTTTTAGCATGGATTTTATGAATTGTGCTTAATAGTGTATTTTATTTGTAGGATTAAATTGATGTGAAGATGAAGAAATTTGGAGCTAAAACGAATTAAAGATGGAAGGTTGAAGAAGGAAATCAAGCAGACAGCTTAATGGATTAAATTGAATATTATATTTATATATATGTGAATCAAACGCTGCAAAAGAGAAAGAAAGAAGAAAGAAAACAATTAAGCTGCCACGTGACATCATGTGAAGGCACATCAAATTGAAGGCGGCAGACGAAGTAGTTTCACACGTACAGGAATCCAATTCCGTCAAGGTTTTGAGTTCCCAATTTGATTTGAACTCAATTATTTTATTCAGGGTTTCCTACATCTATAAATAGTCCATAACAATAATTATTGGGAGGATGAATGAAGAAAATAACTTTTGATTTAGGGTTTTATCTTTTCTTTTATTTTATTTATTTTACATCTTTTGTTTGAATGATGGGTTGTAATTGCTCTATGTCTATGTGGAGTTAAACTTCTCGTTCTTGGATTATATTTACTTACAATATCATTGTTTAGTGATTTTGATTCGGCATGATTTGATTATCATAGTAGTTGTTCTTATATTCTTGTGATTACTATTTTGATGCTTGATCACCATTGAAATAAACATATTGTTCGAATTGAACTCGGAAGAGGAGTAAGAGGATAGAACGTGGAATATAAGGAGCATGATTTTCTCTTAATAAGGTTAATTTGTATCTAGGATAGGGATATACCTAGAAACCATGCTTGGTCACTATACAGGAAGAAATCGTAATGCTCGGTACTTGGTCCAACATATTCCCTCTCAACGATGTCGTTAGGTTGTCATTTATCGTAGGCGATTAGAGCTCGGGAGACCATGATCATACATTTAACCCTCTGAATCAATAACTAGATAATCAAATAAGTTGATGAAATTGATGTTAAACATGATTGTTAGTTAAATTATAATCCTAGATCGATTCATTCATTGATTGTGTAAACATCTATCGTTTATTAGTTGATTGCTTTTTAATTATTTTATCTTTATTTTTAGTTTAGCTAATATATATTCATCTTTGAAATCTTCCCCCTTAAATAAATAATTAGAATTAGTATAATTTAGTAAATAGATAATCGACAAGTCCTTTGGGTTCGATAATCCGGTTCTTTTAAGAGTCACTATATTACTTGCGCGACCGCGTACACCTGCGTGTGCAATTGGACACAACAAGTTTTTGGCACCGCTGCCGGGGACTTAGAAATTAACTATTCTTCTAGGTTATACTTTTTCTTTTTATTTGTTTATTGAGTTGTTTATTTATTTTGATACATATTTTTTTCTACTAATTAATACTTTTCGTGGGATGAACGGGAATGAGGATTATTCACAAGTGGTAAGACTTTGTCCTTATTGCAAAGGAGCTCACTTTTGGCAACAACGTAACTATATTCCCGAGGGAGAATTGTGTGCACCATCTCTATCCTGTGAATTTTGTAGGGGGTTGTGGGTCGGTTGCACCGTGTGTTGTTACCCTACTCCAAAACTCTCTCATGATGATGTTAATAATCTTTGTTCCTTTGATAGTATGAAATTTTGCAGAAAATTAATAGAGGAATCTGAAGAGCGCCGTATGAGAATCATATATGTGATGTCACGCCTTATAGATAGAAAAATGAAGCACTTTCAAGATGTTAATATGTTCTTGCATACTCAGAACTTTACCAAGGAATTGAATATAAAGGTTGCTGCGTTTGACGCTCAACAATTCAATTATGATTTTTGTGATACTGAAAAAGCACTCAGAAGTCAAATTGAGGATCTAAAATGGGAGGAGATGCAATGCAATCAGACTTTTCATGAAAATGACACATTTGGGAAAGAGTATAAAACTGAGCATGTTGCAATTGGTGTAAGTTTGGAAGAGGGACGTATTGGACTTCAAATCACTTTTCACCATTATGTTTAGATGCTGATGTATCATTCGAGTCATCTGAACTAATAGAGAACTGTATAGATGAGGAACAAGGCCCCTACATCCTATGGTTTTCTAGTCCATGTAGGCAAACAAATATTCCTCACTTAAGGGCCAAGAAATGCAAGATGCAACATATATTACTTGGTTATTTTATCTTTATACCACCACCCCTTGAGTGGAGCAGAAAAATAGATGTAAAGTTAGGGGTAATTCATAAGTTCAAAGTGGAAAGAAATGTGGTGAACTTACTTATGTCATGCCGCGACGTTAAATTAGGCGCTTACTGGGAGGAAACCCAATTTATAGTGTAACTTCTTATTTTTAAATATTTTATTTTATTTTTAGTGTCATTATTTGTGAGGTTTTTACATGTTTTGGAGAAGTCTTGAGTATCCGAAATTTGGAGCTAAGGAGCATGTTTGAGCTCAAGTGTGGAGTGACGACCCTTGATGAAAATTAAGAGAGACATGCTACTAGCTAGGCCTAGAGACCCCAGGGAGTTTTCATAACCCTTGTTTTAAAATTTTAATTGATGTTTTGGGGACATAGCATCTTTTCAAGTGTGGGGTGTGAATTCTTCCGCATATTTTGGTTAGGGTAAAGTGTGGGTTAGATTTGTTTAATATAGTTTTTAAAAAATAAAATAATAATAATAATAATAATAAAGGGGCGAGTAAGAAGTAAAAGGCAAGTTTGGTAACACTAGTGGAAACCTATGAAGAAAGAGGGGGGACGATAAGAAATAGTTATGAATGTAAGAAGGAAGTTAATTCTGGTGCATTAGGGAGGATAAGTCACTAATTTTATCTAAACGAATCCTCCCTTACCTTAAGCCTACATTAAAACCAAAACAAGTCTTGTTTGATTTTGAGCATAACACACTTTATTAGTAGAGATGTACATAATGGGCAAGCTTATGGTTCTCAATGCATACATGTTTGATGTTTTTGTTGAGTGAGTGTGTACCTTGTTCGCATAGTCCTTAAAGTATAGTCAATTTGCTGAGTTGAGTGTGTGGACTATTGTTTGGAGTGAGGGGCACTTGTTGTATGAAGGATAGGTGATATGTAATGGTGCACATGTTGTTGAATGCGTTGGTTGCTAAAAGTTGTCAAGTCAATTGCAGGAGTCATGCATACTTTGAAGGAAATCATGCATGTGTTAACTGGTTAAAGATCCTTGGAAGATATATAGTAGCGGATGCACAAATACCATAGTAATAAGTCTAGGTCTAGGAGTAGTTACTAAGTTGTTTGAGGACGAACAAAGCTTTAAGTGTGGGGTGGTGATCTTAGGCATATTTATATGCCTAGAAATCTAATAATGCCCATGTAGTGCCTGATTTAAGCTAAGTTTGAAGTCAATACGTGTTTGTTTATAGTCTTATCGAGTCTTTTGGTTGTATATAAGCTAACAAATATGATTAGTTGTGTAGGTGAGCTTAATGGGAGAAACGAGCACGAAAATGGACAATGGGGAACACAAAAGATTCAAGTCGAAAAGAAGCAAGGAAGAAAAAGGAAGAAAAGGATTCCAAGGTAAGGTCGTATCCTCTCCGCGGCGCGGAGAGGGATGTTAAATTAATTTACGAAAGTGATTTTTAGGCAGAACACTCAGTGGAGTGTCCGCATCGCGGAGAAGGCTAATGTTCCTTAACTCAAATCTGTAAAGCTTCTCCGCGTAGCGCCCCTTGTTCCCAGTTTTGACCGTTTCGACTTTAGTATAAATAGGTCATTATTTTATTTTATTAAAACATTCTTTTTCTGGGTTTTGAAGAACGACGACTTGGGAGAACATTTTCATCATTTTTAGGGTTCTTTACTAAACTCTTTTACTTTCGATCTCTTTATGTTTATTGAACATTGCTTGATCGATTCTTGATTATAAGTAGCTAAATACCCTAATTCTAGGGTTGTGGCTACACGATGATTGTAATCTATTAAGTTTTCATTGGGTTAATATCAATTATCATATGAATCTTTCTTATGTTCTTATTTTTCGTATTTTGTGACTGATCACCATTGAAATAAATATATTGTCCAAATTGAACTCGGGAGAGAAATAAGAGGATAGAAGTGGGGCATAAGGAGCATGATTAACTCTTAAGAATTAGGGTTAATTTGTATCTAGGATAGGGATATACCTAGACCATGATTGGTCACTATACAGGAAGAAATTGTAATGCTCGATACTTAATTCAGCCTATCCACGCTCAACGATGTAGTTAGGCTGTTATTTATCGTAGGCGATTAGAGGTCAGGAGACCATGATCATACATTTAACCCTGTGATTCATTGATTCAATAGTTGATAAATACCCCTTTAAATGATATTAATTGCATGAATCCTGATAAAAGCTGCAGCCCTGGACTATATCCAATCATTGTTTCTAACCCTTGAAATTGAATCGTGTTTGTTACATTTTGTTTTACTCTTATAATTATAAAATAAATCACTTTTGGAATATTGATAACACTTGTGCTTAGCTTAAAGTTGGAGAAATTAAGTGATTCTAAACGTAAGTCCATGTGGGTACGATACCCGACTATTTATAAGAGCCACTTTAATACTTGAACAACCACGAGCACTTGCATGTGCAATTTGGGCGCAACAATAATCAAGGATAATGCATGGATCCATATGAAACTTATTGGAAAACATGTAATTAAATCATATAATGCATAATAAGATTTAGAATAATCAATTGAATCATACTAAAAAAAAAACTCATGAATATTGACATAAATCCTAATTGAATTGGGTGAAATTGAATTGGATATTTGAAGATCTTTCGGGACCCAATGGATGAATGGAATCCATTGGTAAATTCACACATACCTTTATAATAAAATCCCTAAAATCAACGGAGATTCAAGAAACTAAATCTTGAAACCCTAGCTTTTCTTCATTGAGCTTGAGAGAGAATTGCAGGGGATTAACTTTGATGGAATTTTGGGGATTTGAGAGAATGAGAGGGTTTGGATAGATTTAGGAATTGGAAATCAGTTATAAGGGTAGTTATAGGTCCGAAATCATATAGGGGTTAATTGGGTAGGAAAAGACTAAAACACCGACCTTATTTCTACAGCCCGTACTGGTCAACCGTAGAACCAATTTTAGAAATCTAAAAATTCATCCACTTCCCACGAAACCATTCTACAGTTCTTCCAATTTCATATGGCTCGTAGAGCCAACTCATAGAACCCAAATACAAGCACAAAATTTTACTAAGTCTGGAACTCATCTACGAACCATAGAATCAACTACGTACTGTCCTATCCATTCGTAGGCCCAACATCAGAGACTCAACATTTCTAAAACTCAAATCAACTCTATGACTTCGTATGTGTAAGACTTCCTACAGTCCGTAGATTGGACTCATAGATCATATTAGTGCCAAAGTCATACAAACATCCTCTCGGTGTACACTAATGGTGGTGGTGAGTTTGAAGGCCTCAAGTCATTCATTCATTCTGACAGAATTGAGCACCTTGTAACATCCTAATATACACCACAACGAGTAGCTATGGATGAACGTAGACACCACCACATTATTGAAATAGCCAAAACCATTTTATATCAAACCTCCATGTCTCTAACATTTTGGTCATTTGCTTGTCAACAAGCGACATTCAGGATTAACATATTGCCTACCCCAACTCTTGGTAATGATTCTCTATGCCAAAGGTTATTTGGTGAAATTTCCAATTACTAACTTATTCAGACCTTTGGTTGCCTTTATTATCCATGACTTAGACCATATACGAAACACAAATTAGATCCAAGATCTACTTCTTGTGTTTACCTAGACTATTCTACTGTCCACCACATTCATCAGTGTTATGATCCTATGTCTTAAAAATATACATTTCCCGAGATGTTATCTTTTATGAAAATAAATTTCCCTTTTATGATATATTTTCATCCATTAAAAAAAGAACTTCTAAATTAAAATGGAAAAGTCCGACAGAAGAATAAGATGACTACTCCCACATATGTGCCATCAATAAATCATGAAATTCCACCACCAATCCAGGTTGCTCCATGATTGCAAGAGGCTTCTTCTATAGATCCATGTACAACTCTGTTTGTCGAGGTAGTGCCACCTTCTACCATTGTCTTAGACTCCTCTGTGCAACACCTAGGTTGTTCTACCCCCATTCCACACACATCTCCACCTCTACTCTAATATAAACGCCAAAACCAATAAGCACAAATTCCACCCGCAACACTTCTTTTACCTAATGTAAATTGAGTCCCAACACAGGTTCAGTACCCATATCCTAACCCATATTCCTCTATCAATAAATCATCTATCATAGCCATAACATATACCCAACCACCAATTGTTCATTTCCTTGTCACTCGTTTACAAAATAACATCACTACATTCAAGAAAGTATTTGACTATCTTGCCATTACCTCTAGTGAATAACTTCCCACCACTTATAACCAATCCCAAAAGACTGCATACTGGAGAGAAGCTATGAAACTTGAGTTTGATGCCTTAATGACCAACCTGACATGGAAGCTCCTACCACTGTCCATTTGACAAAATGTGGTTGATTGCAAATGCTTTATCGTATTTAAAACAAAATATATGGAAATATGGATTGGTATAAATCTTAGTGGGTTGTAAAAGGTTTTACTCAACTCTCGGGTGTAGATCATCACTATACCTTCAACCCCGTGGTTAAACTTGTTACTGTTAGACTGGTTTTGTCACCTGTAATTTAATACAATTTACCCCTGCACCAGCTGGACGTGAATAATACATTTCTTCAATGTCACCTTAATGAAGATGTCTATTATATGTGTCAACCTCTTGGGTATGCTCATCCCAATTTTCCTCATTACATGTGCAAATTAAACAAAGCAATTTACGGCATGGTATTCTGACCAATTCCTCATCCAGATTGATTTCAAAAATCCAACTAGGATTCTTCCTTTATATATGTCATCAACGCAGAATGTTGGTTTACATTTTTGTATACGTTGATGATGACATTATTATTATTGGTTCCAATATTCAATCGGCTATTCAAGTTCTATCGTTTTCGGTTCTCTCTCAAAGATCTGGGACAATTTGTAACACCCCGTATCCAAAAATAGAGATTTCATATTTCTGGTGTTACAGGTGGCACTCACGGACACCATCCACGGACCGTAGATGGACTCACGATCTGTCCTGCAGGTCCGTGGTTCGTGACAGAAAACTTCCCCAGAACTCAGTCAGAAAATTTGGCTAAGTATTGACCCACGGCCGGACTTATGGTACATAGGTCAGGTCACGGACCGTATTTCATGTCCGTGGATCGATGCCCCAAAAGCTCAACTTCAGTCCTGATTGATGGTTGACTAGCACGGACCATCAATCGATCCACGGTCCGTAGGTCTGACCGTAGATAAGGATCAATAGCCAGTTAGATGAAAATTTTTGATGGATCAACTTCAGATGGTCATAACTTTTAGCACAAAAGTAATTGTGTGTCCCATCACCTATGACACGATAGATAATTAAATCCTCTTTCCAACGCCGCCATGTTTGCTAAAATCCGACCTCCGAGTAAAATGTTATGCTCGTTTTAGTGAAAGCCTGTCGAACAGGCATGACTTACGGACACAATCTACGGACCGTAGATTGACCTACGGCCTGTAGGTCCAATCTGTAGGTCACTCCAATAGCAGTTAATTTAGGGATCTTTTGGTCTTTTCCTATTTCGTTTAACCCCTAAGATACGTCGTTTAGACCCTAAATCATGAGGTTTTAGTCAGTTTAAGCCTAGAAACATAACTAGAACTTCCCTTAGTCAAAATTATTAATCAAAATTAGAAGAATTAGAGCGTAAGAGAAGAAGAGAGGTCAAGAACCCTAGTTCAAGAACGCAACAAGTTTCCTTCAGTTCCAGCCCCGAAAGCGAAAGATTTCTCCGTGGAATTTGTCACCAGGTATGTGGGATTTCACTAGTGGGTTCCTTTCGCCCATTATTAGGTCCCTAGAATTTAGTCAGATTCTTGATTCCATGATTATGAACAGACCTAGGGTTTCTAGATTTTCAACATATCATCATGAATTAGTTATTTAGATGTTGCAAATCGGATTATCAAGTTATTACATCGTTTCTCGCATGAATTTCAGAAGCCTAGCTATGTATTTCCTTAGTTCTTGAATTACACATGCTAGGTCAGATATCTCAGTTATTCAATTATATATGCCTCAGTTATTAATGCATCATTATCAGATTATTTGTTGCATTCTCAGTTTGCATGTTCAGTTTTGAGCTATCCAGTACGTTACAGAACTTCAGTCATAACCAGTTAACCACTTAATTCATTGAGAGTAGAATAATACCGAGTTGGACTAGGGTTCAGCGTACCCATATAGTCCCAGAACTACTAGCCACGTAGGTGTAAGTCCCCTCTGTGGGCAATATCAGTTTTAGTGATCACGCCAGTATGCCTCTATACCTCTGGCAGGGTAATTGGGTCCTCTCGATGGGGCGTATACATCGGACTCCACATTTAGCTCATGTGGTTTTATGTCGGTTATTAGTAGCTCCCACAGTTCAGTCAGACTCTATTGCATTGACCATATTTCAGTACAGTCAGTATTCAGTCTCAGCATGTTA